>JAQJVL010008899.1:0-17984 GCA_035578905.1 Stictocephala bisonia
TCCCCTTTTTCCCGTTCGTCTGGAATCATCAAGCAATAAACGTTATGTGTATTTAGAATTGAATAGATTGCAAGAGTGATGTAATTAATTAATTTTCACTGTTTTTTTGTATCTCTTCACCATTTACTGCAACCTCTAGAATAACCCTTACAGTGATTGTTTTATGATAATTCGTGATAAGAGAATGGATAAAATACGCCAGGCTACAGTTAACATTCAGAATTTGTATCATTTCAACATATCTTCCCAAATATGGGTTATTGTTATGATCAAAACACTAACCCAACATGTAAGTTTCTGTTTTATTGCTTAAATTGTACAATATGTTTAAATTTGCTTATGTTCCACTGTGCTAGACGAAAAAAAAATACCTTCCGTATTACGCTAAAAATGTGATATTTTTCAGGCTAATGCAAAAGTAGTCGTTAATTAAATTTAGTATTAGAATAGTTCTAGTAGTAATAGTAGCAATGTTTATTGCAACGGTTCCATACCTCATTAGTGTGACCAACAATCATCTTCAGTGTGATTATTGGTGAAATTCTTTATTAAATTAACTTTTAACCTGTTTTAATTGCCCAGATTCTTACTTCTACTACATTTATTAATAGTTTGCAAAATTAAATTACCTATTGATGAATATTTTAGATACATGTTTTAAAGCATTTTCTATTTTTATTCGCCGACTTGGTGGCTAATAACAAATGGTTGTTATGGCTTTAGACTGCGGAGGGCACTTTCCAAAGTTCGAATTCCAAACTGAGCTCACAATCGATACTTCACTCTTTGAACAAAGTTCACGCACAGACCTGCAGACCTATGTGAACAGGTGAATGAAGTTCAAAGAATGTATTGAAGCGATATATTTATATGTTTTAAACTGTATTCTAAAGCTTTTATATTAAATAACTAGTAATGTCACTACTAGGTCACTGTTAGTTATATTAATAATTCAGTGAACTTTGGTAAATAATGTTTATGTGATAACGATCGATATAAATAAAGTACAATTAATTAGACCTTTTACTGCAGTTCCGTATAACAAATTAAGCAAGTAACAAAGTGTATGTAGATTATCAAAATGAAAGCAACCTTTGACTTATGAATGGGGAACATCAGTTTTTGCATTGTTTCATTTCAAATTATACAGACAATATTTCCTTTTAGATACTGTAATATTAACTACATTGTCATCCAGAACTTATTAAAAGTTATTGTGACCGATTATATTACCAAATACATGATGTACACTTTTTGTAAATTATCTATGATAGGTTTATACATTAACATAAATTTAAATGTGAATTAAAATTAAATTTTTTTTAGTTTTACCTCCCTCTAAACTTCCATTTACCACGAAATGCAATTTCGTGCAAAGATTTAAAAACAGGTTATATACCAAACGTAGTATTAATAAGCAATACACCATATGGCACTGGACCGTAAGTAAAATGTTTGGATCAAAAGTCAGATCCATTTGAAATAAAAACTTATACTTTCACCCTTTGGTTATGGCCCCTGAGAGATTAAGCTACCCTCCATCAATGCACGCACACACACCACCAGGGCAGCCCTTGTCAACCTTTCACGGCCGCCTGTCATAAATAATTTGCAACTGGGGTGTCTAATACATTATTGAAATGTTTTTACCATCTACTTTTTCCTTTTTTAAACTAACGTTTTTGTAATATACATAAAATTGTGATTAAAACAAGTCTAAATTTGAAATAGCTAGAACATTTTTAAGTATAACATATAAATATGTATTTTGTTAACACCAACATATTATTTAATCATTTAAATACAGTATTTATGTTTTACATTATCATGATTAGTATCATTTTTCTCAGATTTTCTTGTAGATTACAAAAATACAATATCACGAGAGAAAAATGGAAGATTAAAAAAGTTGCCATCTTGTGATAGAATTATAGTGAGTGATAAGGGTAGGGACGGAGTGAGGTCGTTTGCAGCTCCTGAGAGGATGATGTTTTTTCCATTATTATTTAAATATATATAGAAAATTAATCCAGTAAAAGAATAAAACTAGTGAATATAAACAAAACTTAGAAACCACTCCTAGTTTTATGGTTTGAATCATTATTAAAATCAATTGTTTGTCTTGCTTAGCCAGTTATGTTGCCTCTAAGATATGACATCTCCCTGACCTTAAAGCACCGAATGAAACAGCAGGAAAATATGTCTACAAATTTCACTAAACGAAAAGTAAACACGTCGTGTAAAATCTATTACTTATTTTTGAAATCAAACTAAATTAAAATTTTCTAATTATCAAATATATTTGGTGGAACCAAATAAAAAAATTTGATTGTATGGATTTTTAAACGGAGTCCAAAGGATTTAGATAGAATTCAACTTTCATCATACAAGTTTTCAGTGTGTATATTAAAGTAATTCATTCCTGCACATATAGTTTATACGACATGGAAGCTGTACATGAACGTAGCCGTTGATAAGGCGGTTGCTAGGATTCATTATGACCTCTATCCCATTGGCGGACTTCCCCTCTTGGTTGTAATTCATCATACAAGTGTTTCAGTGTGTGTATTGAAGTAATTCATACCTGCACATATATTTTATACGACATGGAAGCTGTACATGAACGTAGCCGTTGATGAGGCGGTTGCTAGGATACATTATGACCTCTACCCCATTGGCGGTCTTCCCCTCTTGGTAGTGATTCATCATACAAGTGTTTCAGTGTGTGTATTGAAGTGATTCATACCTGCACATATAGTTTATACGACATGGAAGCTGTACATGAACATAGCCGTTGATAAGGCGGTTGCTAGGATTCATTATGACCTCTATCCCATTGGCGGACTTCCCCTCTTGGTTGTAATTCATCATACAAGTGTTTCAGTGTGTGTATTGAAGTAATTCATACCTGCACATATATTTTATACGACATGGAAGCTGTACATGAACGTAGCCGTTGATGAGGCGGTTGCTAGGATACATTATGACCTCTACCCCATTGGCGGTCTTCCCCTCTTGGTTGTGATTCATCATACAAGTGTTTCAGTGTGTGTATTGAAGTGATTCATACCTGCACATATAGTTTATACGACATGGAAGCTGTACATGAACGTAGCCGTTGATAAGGCGGTTGCTAGGATACATTATGACCTCTATCCCATTGGCAGACTTCCCCTCTTGGTTGTAATTCATCATACAAGTGTTTCAGTGTGTGTATTGAAGTGATTCATACCTGCACATATAGTTTATACGACATGGAAGCTGTACATGAACGTAGCCGTTGATAAGGCGGTTGCTAGGATACATTATGACCTCTATCCCATTGGCAGACTTCCCCTCTTGGTTGTAATTCATCATACAAGTGTTTCAGTGTGTGTATTGAAGTGATTCATAGCTGCACATATAGTTTATACGACATGGAAGCTGTACATGAACGTAGCACGTTGATCAGGCGGTTGCTAGGATACATTATGACCTCTACCCCATTGGCGGTCTTCCCCTCTTGGTTGTGATTCATCATACAAGTGTTTCAGTGTGTGTATTGAAGTAATTCATACCTGCACATATAGTTTATACGACATGGAAGCTGTACATGAACGTAGCCGTTGATGAGGCGGTTGCTAGGATACATTATGACCTCTACCCCATTGGCGGTCTTCCCCTCTTGGTTGTGATTCATCATACAAGTGTTTCAGTGTGTGTATTGAAGTGATTCATACCTGCACATATAGTTTATACGACATGGAAGCTGTACATGAACGTAGCCGTTGATAAGGCGGTTGCTAGGATTCATTATGACCTCTATCCCATTGGCGGACTTCCCCTCTTGGTTGTAATTCATCATACAAGTGTTTCAGTGTGTGTATTGAAGTAATTCATACCTGCACATATAGTTTATATGACATGGAAGCTGTACATGAACGTAGCCGTTGATAAGGCGGTTGCTAGGATACATTATGACCTCTACCCCATTGGCGGACTTCCCCTCTTGGTTGTAATTCATCATACAAGTGTTTCAGTGTGTGTATTGAAGTGATTCATACCTGTACATATAGTTTATACGACATAGAAGCTGTACATGAACGTAGCCGTTGATAAGGCGGTTGCTAGGATACATTATGACCTCTACCCCATTGGCGGACTTCCCCTCTTGGTTGTAATTCATCATACAAGTGTTTCAGTATGTGTATTGAAGTAATTCATACCTGCACATATATTTTATACGACATGGAAGCTGTACATGAACGTAGCCGTTGATAAGGCGGTTGCTAGGATACATTATGACCTCTACCCCATTGGCGGACTTCCCCTCTTGGTTGTAATTCATCATACAAGTGTTTCAGTGTGTGTATTGAAGTGATTCATACCTGTACATATAGTTTATACGACATAGAAGCTGTACATGAACGTAGCCGTTGATAAGGCGGTTGCTAGGATTCATTATGACCTCTATCCCATTGGCGGACTTCCCCTCTTGGTTGTAATTCATCATACAAGTGTTTCAGTGTGTGTATTGAAGTGATTCATACCTGCACATATAGTTTATAAGACATGGAAGCTGTACATGAACGTAGCCGTTGATAAGGCGGTTGCTAGGATTCATTATGACCTCTATCCCATTGGCGGACTTCCCCTCTTGGTTGTAATTCATCATACAAGTGTTTCAGTGTGTGTATTGAAGTAATTCATACCTGCACATATAGTTTATACGACATGGAAGCTGTACATGAACGTAGCCGTTGATAAGGCGGTTGCTAGGATACATTATGACCTCTACCCCATTGGTGGACTTCCCCTCTTGGTTGTAATTCATCATACAAGTGTTTCAGTATGTGTATTGAAGTGATTCATACCTGCACATATAGTTTATACGACATGGAAGCTGTACATGAACGTAGCCGTTGATAACGCGGTTGCTAGGATACATTATGACCTCTACCCCATTGGCGGACTTCCCCTCTTGGTTGTAATTCATCATACAAGTGTTTCAGTGTGTGTATTGAAGTAACTCATACCTGCACATATAGTTTATACGACATGGAAGCTGTACATGAACGTAGCCGTTGATAAGGCGGTTGCTAGGATACATTATGACCTCTACCCCATTGGCGGACTTCCCCTCTTGGTTGTAATTCATCATACAAGTGTTTCAGTGTGTATATTGAAGTAATTCATACCTGCACATATAGTTTATACGACATGGAAGCTGTACATGAACGTAGCCGTTGATAACGCGGTTGCTAGGATACATTATGACCTCTACCCCATTGGCGGACTTCCCCTCTTGGTTGTGATTCATCATACAAGTGTTTCAGTGTGTGTATTGAAGTAACTCATACCTGCACATATAGTTTATACGACATGGAAGCTGTACATGAACGTAGCCGTTGATAAGGCGGTTGCTAGGATACATTATGACCTCTACCCCATTGGCGGACTTCCCCTCTTGGTTGTAATTCATCATACAAGTGTTTCAGTGTGTGTATTGAAGTAACTCATACCTGCACATATATTTTATACGACATGGAAGCTGTACATGAACGTAGCCGTTGATGAGGCGGTTGCTAGGATACATTATGACCTCTACCCCATTGGCGGTCTTCCCCTCTTGGTTGTGATTCATCATACAAGTGTTTCAGTGTGTATATTGAAGTAATTCATACCTGCACATATAGTTTATACGACATGGAAGCTGTACATGAACGTAGCCGTTGATAAGGCGGTTGCTAGGATACATTATGACCTCTACCCCATTGGCGGACTTCCCCTCTTGGTTGTAATTCATCATACAAGTGTTTCAGTGTGTATATTGAAGTAATTCATACCTGCACATATAGTTTATACGACATGGAAGCTGTACATGAACGTAGCCGTTGATAAGGCGGTTGCTAGGATACATTATGACCTCTACTCCATTGGTGGACTTCCCCTCTTGGTTGTAATTCATCATACAAGTGTTTCAGTGTGTATATTGAAGTAATTCATACCTGCACATATAGTTTATACGACATGGAAGCTGTACATGAACGTAGCCGTTGATAAGGCGGTTGCTAGGATACATTATGCCCTCTATCCCATTGGCGGACTTCCCCTCTTGGTTGTAATTCATCATACAAGTGTTTCAGTGTGTATATTGAAGTAATTCATACCTGCACATATAGTTTATACGACATGGAAGCTGTACATGAACGTAGCCGTTGATAAGGCGGTTGCTAGGATACATTATGACCTCTACTCCATTGGTGGACTTCCCCTCTTGGTTGTAATTCATCATACAAGTGTTTCAGTATGTGTATTAAAGTAATTCATACCTGCACATATAGTTTATACGACATGGAAGCTGTACATGAACGTAGCCGTTGATTAGGCGGTTGCTAGGATACATTATGACCTCTACTCCATTGGCAGACTTCCCCTCTTGGTTGTAATTCATCATAAAAGTGTTTCAGTATGTGTATTAAAGTAATTCATACCTGCACATATAGTTTATGCGACATGGAAGCTGTACATGAACGTAGCCGTTGATAAGGCGGTTGCTAGGATACATTATGACCTCTATCCCATTGGCGGACTTCCCCTCTTGGTTGTAATTCATCATACAAGTGTTTCAGTATGTGTATTAAAGTAATTCATACCTGCACATGTATTTTATGTGACATGGAAGGTGTACATAAACGTAGCCTGTTGATCAGGCGGTTGCTAGGATACATTACGACCTTTACCCCTTTGGTGGACTTCCCCTCCTGGTTGTGTTTCACCATACAAGTGTTTCGGTATGTGTATTAAAGTAGGTCATACCTGCATATATAGTTTTTACGATACGGAAGCTGTACATGAACGTAGCACGTTTATCAGGTGTATTCTATATAAGGATACATTACGACCTTTACCCCTTTGGCGGACTTCCCCTCCTGGTTGTGTTTTATTAGACACATTGCTCATTTTCACAGTAAGCATTGATCATACACACGAGCTTTTCCTCTAAAGCCTGACGTTGTTACCATGTCCACTTTGCATTGTGATAATTGGTTGTTTAGTTAAGTTACTATAATATGAGTTATGCTGTAAGATCAGACCCACAAAGTGTTTTTGAAATTTTGGAAAATAACTTATTTTGTACCCCTAAAATATGGAATCGATTTTAATATGCCAGGCACGAAATTATTGATAATCTAGACAAACTCACTGAAAACAGCCTATGACATGTTTAATTCATATATGTTAATTAGTAAATGAATCAGGCACATTCTACACGCCTCATTAGATAATCTAGGCATAAATATATTACAAATACTGATTGATTAGTGATATAATGCACTGCTAGCGTTAATATTTTAGTTTCGAAATAAATGCAAATACCTTCATATGACCACTGTTTGTAAATAATATAAATCAATATAAAAAAACTCTAGTAACGTTTTAAAATAATATCACGATAAAAAGCACTTCTATAAAGCTAATATTAATATTTTATGTTTAAAATTAATCATCATTAACTTTGAATACACTAAAGTAGTACCATGGAACCGAAATGATTAAAGTCAGTTTATATAAGGCAAGCTGTGAGTGTTAAAAAGAGCTTTCTATTCCTACGTTGACAACTCACCGGCTCAATGGTTACCATCAAACATCGTCACTAACATTAGATGATACAGAAGCCCGTGTTTATCAGTGTAAACTGCAAGTATCGCTAGTAAACGAGCCCAATACAGTCTGAGTTACCAGGGATTACTTGTAAATATAAACATTATTAGTTTTGGCATTTATTAAAAAGATAATTTATATTTATCTTTTAGCTACATTATACTATATTTTCAGACACAATACACTGTTTTTTTTTTTTTTTTTTTTTTAATTAGGCCTTAACTGAATATCTCACAAATTCTATATAAGGAATTCAAATTCTTAATCCGTTTAAACAACTTTACATTCTATTGCAGTACAGTTCTACTTCTTATCCTCTTTGTAGCTAAAAGCCAAGACCTATGTACAAATTATTTTATGAGATTAAATTTACGAGAATGTAAAATATTTGTAAAACTAACGATTGAATTAGGTATGACCAGAAAACATTTAGCCAGAGGAAAAATATAGCCTTATACATTCATCACCCTAAAGGGCCTATTTTTGTGTGACCTGTAAACGGGGTGGGTGGGTCCTTTCGGTGGTCATGGTTTGTGGGTTGTATGAGTGATGGATGATTGTGTTTTTAAAGAATTGTATTATTTTGTATGGATATTGGTTTACTGTTTATGATAGTTATTTTCAGTTTTTAATATGTTGAGTCATTTGATTTATGGTTAAATGAAATTTATTGCGATTGGTTTATATTGTGTTAGGGGTAATGTTTTGTATTATTTTACTTATTCATCAATCTTGTTAATTTTTTAGAAGATTAGGTGGTAGAAAGGATTGCTTAGTCCCAATATCGCCTTGTAAAATACAGTCGTTTTTTATTTCATCGCACCCAATTGACTAGAATGACTTAAAACCTTTCTAAACGGATATTTAAATAATAATACTAATAATATAGTTTTTAAATTATTAAATAGAAGTTTAGGTATTTTAGCACATAAATGTTACTAGTCAGCCTTTAGCATGCAGCTTTAGTAACAACTAATTACAGCAGGCAACAGACCATTTTAATCAGTAAACAATTCAAATTCAACTATTAAAAAAAAAAAAAAAAAAAAAAAAAAAAAAAAAAAAAAAAACGAGACTAATACTGATACTAAAAAGGCTAATACTACTATTACCTTTAATCGGCTCAGAATCGTAAATGTGAGCGGAATTAACTCCACACTACACAGAGAGAGAGTGCTACGTGAAATTGTATTACAGCCAGTACATTTAATATTAGATGACTGTCAGACGATTAAGGGATTGGTGTTTTCAGGTCGATTTCCGGTTGAATTGAACCCAGTGATGTGGATCACAACAACCCTTCCATCGATATTGTAACTGTAGTGGTTCAGATATTGTAGGCGTCTGTTTTATTATATATCTGAAGTGTTCCTTTATGTATTGGGAAGACGTGAGTACGCACATGCACAAGTAACTAAAGTTATTTTACATTGTCACCTTTCAGGCAACAACATTCCAGTTACAACAGTCTTATTTTAGTATACTAAATCAAGTACCTAAGTTGTTAAACTTATTTTAATATTCTTTACAGTGAATCGATACTGTGACCTTATCAGTTGTGTATCAGTATTCGACCATGTTGTTTCACAATTAATGACCATTTGGAGCACTGTGTTTCGATCACTTATAACTTTATCTGAAGAACCCGCTGATTTGCCTTATCTATTTACATAATTAAAATCTACCTTATGATATTCACACTTTTAATATATTAATAAACAGATAACAACTAACTCAAATTAGAATAAAATGTAAAAAATTTTACGCCAGTTAAAAATGCCACTTAATCTGAATTGTTAAATATAGGTTGCAACGGAAACAATATTTTTAATGTAATATCAAGAAACATTTTTTATTCAAACACACTTTATTCCATTTGCAAGTGTAGTTAGCCAAAACGTAAAAAGGGTTTCTAATGGCACACAAATTGATCAGCATACATAGCAGATGATGTAACACACCTGCAATATACTGTTATTGTAACTGAGAGTTGTAAATAACAACATTAATTTGAAGAAAAAAATACACACGTTCATTGAACATCTTTGTACATTAATACCTCTATAATATACACGTAGAGAAAATAATTTTTTTTCAGGTTTTGTTAACCTGATTATAAATATTAGGTTTACATTCAAAAGTAATACCCGAAATAATTTTTAAACAATAAATAAATACCTAACCGTAAATATATCAAGCGTAATTATTTCAAGTCCTATAAGAGTTACTAAACAATCTTTCCATTCATAGACACCAGCGACTCTATAAGAGTAACTAAACAATAATTTCCTATACAATCGTTCCGCTTACAGACACCAGCGACTCTATAAGCGTAACTAAACAATCATTCCGTTCCGAAGAATAATTTCCTATACAATCGTTCCGTTCACAAACACTAGCGACTCTATAAGAGTTACTAAACAATCATTCCGTTCCAAACAATAATTTCCTAAACAATCATTCCGTTCCGAACAATAATTTCCTTATACAGTCCTTCCGTACACAGACACCGGCGACTCTATAAGAGTTACTAAACAATAATTCCGTTCCGAACAATAATTTCTTATACAATCGTTCCGTTCACAAAACACCAGTTACTTTGTAATATTAACTAAATAATTCAATAAGACATGGTTAAAGTTTAATTTAGCATTTTTACTTAATAAAATATATAGCATTAAGCGATTACATTTAATAAATAAAGCTGTATACATGTCTAAACGTGAGTTATAACCAATATATTTTTTTAACTAAATTTAAAACAATACATGTTGCAGATAGATTATATGCAATTTATTGTATTCCTTATCACTGAATATCCCCTATATAAACATATTTAAATGATTCACTTACTGTTCAGAAACACGAACTGGGCATCGAGTTAATGGTTTCCAAATGTGTTACCCAAACAGTAAGTAAAAAGAACGGTTGTACGTGTCGGCAGTTTGTAACACAATAAAGACGGATCTTTCCCCAAAGTGTGATCCATTCAACTTCATCTCTGATAAACACAGAACAAGAGTATTTCATGCACATTAAGGTATTCTATATTTAACTACGTTATTTTAAATTATTAACAAACGACGTAGACTATTTAATACCTTTGCTAACTGCAATAAAAATTATTTGAATTCTAATTAGAACTGACGTATTTTTTTAAATGGAGATTTCTGGATTGTTATAAGAATAAAAAGTGAATTATTAGTATAGTAAGGTTATAGTTAATGCTAATCATATTATTGGATTAAATAATGAGATAAGCATTCGAGAGTTGCGGTTACACACCGGACATATACTTGGACAGTAGCCTACGTTTAATTAATCAGTAAATGAAATTGCCAATATAACAACGTACATATGAAAATATACAAACACAAATAGGTATAACCTATAAGATACTTTGATAATAGTGCATCAAAATATTTATATCTTAAAATACATGCATAATATATAGTAAGTTGCAGTAATTATAGCCTACCACAAAGAAAGATCTTATTGTGAAACTGGAGTAAATTAATAAGGTATATAATTTAACCACAAAAATATATGTTCTAATATTAGTTTAGTTTAGTTTAGTTTAAGTGGGGATATATAGTTGGTCCAGCCAACCCTTGCAACGAAGCCTAAGGCTTTTTGTGCCAATCCCGGTGCCTAATCGTCGTAAAGCTGGCAGCCCTTGACCAAGTCAAGGAGCTTCTTCACTAGATTAGTAATTTCCAACTGTCCTAGAGGTGAGCCTTCAAAAAGTGCTCTTCTTCTGGCTACAAGGGCCTCACACTCCAGGACAATGTGTTCTGCCGACTCTTCGTCCTCCCCACAGAGGCGACAGATGGGATCTTCCGTAAAGAGTCCCACCGTTCTTAGATGCCTCCGGAATTTGCCGTGGCCGGTGATGAGTCCCACCACCAGCTTAACGTGCGGTTTACTTAACCCAAGAAGTGACTTTGTCAACTTCTGGGAGGGATTCTTGACAAGAACCTTGCCGAGTCTTTGCCCTGGGAACCGCCGCCATCTTTCCAGATGTCTGGCGCTGACCCAGTTTTTAATTGCTGTTTTGGCGGCTGCAATCGAAACGCCGCAGGCCGGCTCAGGACCAATGAAGGGCTTGAGAGCACCCTCCCTAGCCAAGGCATCAGCCTGCTCGTTGCCTTCTAGTCCCCTATGTCCTGGGATCCATTCCAGCAAGACCTGATTTCTTGAACCCAGGATGCTGAGGGACTCCACACATTCCGAGACTAAACCAGACAAGAACTTCCAGGAGTCAAGAGCCCCTGAGGCCGCCTGACTGTCTGAGAGGATGCGGATATATTTCCCGCAAACCCCTCTCTCGACCGCCTGGGCGGCACAATGAAGGATTTCGGTGACTTCAGCTTGGAAGACGGTGTAATACGCTCCCAGGCTCACGCTAGCGTTGGTCCTAGGGTCGCCAGTATAGACACCAAATCCAGTTCTGTTGCCCATTCTAGACCCGTCTGTGAACCATACAATCCGGTCGTGAGAAGAAACCGGGCTGCTAACACCGTCCCAGTACTCCCTCGACCTGAAATCCACAGTATAGGGTCTAGTGAAAAGGTACTTAGTGCCAACGAAGTCAGACTTCATTGAGAGTACCTCATCGTTTACTAGATTGGCCACTGAGGAGTGACCTGTACAGGACCCCCTCCAGTGGCCAGTTAACTGAAGCCTATAAGCCACCGCCCGAGCCTCCCCAATAATGAAGAGATCAAGGGGCGGCAGGTTGAGAAGAACCTCCAGTGCAATAGAAGGGGTCGACCTAAAGGCCCCTGTCATGCACATGCAGGCAAGTCTTTGTAGGCTAGAAAGCCTACCCCGGACTGTTACCTGATTGACCTTAGGCCACCAGATCAAAGCCCCGTAAGTAATTTGTGGTCTGATGACCGCTGAGTAAAGCCAGTGGCAGACATGGGGTGACAGGCCCCATGTGGAGCCCACGCAGCGCCTAGTGGTCACAAAGGACCACTTAGCTCTGCGGATGACTTTATCAAGATGCAAGTTCCATGTCAGTTTCTGATCAAGGATTACTCCCAGATACTTAACCGACGATGAAACAGGCAGAGACACTCCACCAAGGGCCAGGCCTCTGAAGGAGCCCTGAACCCTTTTCCTGGTGAAGGGAACTATTACTGTCTTGGAAGGGTTTATTGCAAGCCCTTCTCTTGCACACCAGGAGTTCACTGCTTCCAGACTGTCGTTCATGATGTCCGTAACAGTGCCCTGGTACTTGCCACGGACCAGTAGGACGATGTCGTCCGCATAGCCCTGTATGAAAATGCCCTTATCCGTGAGGCTGACTAGGAGATCATCCACCACCAGGTCCCACAGGAGGGGTGATAGAACTCCCCCCTGCGGGCATCCTCGGCTCGCAGAAATCTCCACCACCTCACTTAGAAGGGTTGATTGAATTCTTCTGCCCCGTAACATGTGGTCGACCCACCTACAGATGGTAGGCTCTACACCACGTTGTCCCAGCGCACGAATAATTGACTAATATGAGGTGTTGTTGAATGCCCCGTCAATATCCAAAAAGGCTCCTAGAGCAATTTCTTTGTTCTCCAGGGAATGTTCAAGGTGCCTGACCAAACAATGGAGGGCAGACTCACAAGACTTCCCCGGGAGATACGCATGTTGATTTCGATGTAAAGGGGAGTCTTTAAGCGCCCCTTCTCGAATGTATAATTCTACGAGTCTCTTCATGGTCTTCACCAGAAACGAGGAAAGACTAATTGGCCTAAAGGATTTGGCCTTTGTGTAGTCGCCACGACCCCGCTTAGGAATAAAAACTACTTTGCTAACTCTCCAGGACTGAGGAATATACCCGAAGGCAAGGCTCGCCCTGAAGATTTCGCAAAGTAGAAAGTGGAGGTTCGGTGGGCCCTTCTGCAACAGTGCGGGAAAGACGCCGTCACCTCTTGGGGATTTAAATGGGCTGAACATGTCGATTGCCCATTTAACTTTGGAAACGGTGACTATGCGTCTAGCTTGCCTCCAGTCCTCTCGAGTTGCCCTAGGTATAGGGCTAATCTCTCGAGGGCCAGAGACTTTCAGAGCATCGTCGACGAGATTCCCTGGGAAGTGACACTCTAGAAGGAGCTTAAGTGTTTCGCCAGGTAAAGTTGTCAGTTCCCCTGAGCTGGTTCTAAGACTGCCCATGGGGTTGATAGGTTCGCTAGCCAAGATTTTCTGGATTCTGGCTGCCTCTTTGATGGAGTCAATGCCCCTACAAAAGGTTTGCCATGAAGCCTTCTTGGCATCACGAATAGATGAATTGTAGTCGTTAAGAGCTAAACGATACTCTTCTCGACAATTGGCCACCTTAGAGCGATTAAAAAGCATTCTAATGCGCCTTTTCTTAGCTTCCAGGGATTTTGACCACCACTCGATTTTTGGTCTAGGCGGTGTGTTTGAAATTGGACAGTTGTCGTGGTAACTTTCGAGGATCGCATCCTGTAAACAGGATGCCGCCTGCTCTAGTTCCACGACAGACCTTATTCGTACTCTACCCCCCCCCCCCCCGGGACCCAAGCCCGCGATGGCCGAAAGTTCCGCAGCATAGGACTCCCAGTCCGTCCGCCTAGGATTTCGGTGAGGAGAGGAAAAGGCTGACATTTTAGCTTTGATATCAAAACGAATGTACAGATGATCAGAAAGAGAAGGTTCGTCAGAGACCCGCCAGTTGTCAATGAGGCCTAGAGTGACCGCATTTGCAAAGGGTCAGGTCTATGACTTCGGCTCTAACTCTATTCCTAAACGTGGGTTCATTGCCCCGATTTGGTATGAATAAGTCATTAGATACAATGAAGTTTAATAGGTACTCACCCCTCCTGTTGGAGTCAGTTGATCCCCATGCTTCATGATGGGCATTGGCGTCACAGCTGACCAGAAGGTGCCGCCCCCCAATGGATTGTTTTTCAACCAGGGCTTCTAGTTTCCTGGAAGGAGGTGGATCCTGAGCATCATAGGGAAGGTACACAGAGCTGACGATGAACTCCCCATGCCCTTCCTCAGTGCTCAGTGTAATTCTCACTGTCGTGATGTCCCTGGAACAGAAATCAAACAGGGGAAATACTTCCATACCATTGCGTACCAAGATACATGTCCTAGCATTATTGGTGGAACAAGAGGAAATTATCTTACCTTTTGCATCGGCCAGTCCTGCGATTCTGCCCTTGTATAACTAAGGTTCTTGAATGAGGGCCAGGTTGATGTTGTGTGCAGTCATGGACTGACAGAGGGCTGCCGAGGCAGCCCTACTGTGGTGCAGGTTGGCTTGGATCACCCTTGGCATTGTCCCTAGCTAATACGACCACCGAGACCTGCCAGAGCCCCAACCTCAACTTATTGCTCTTGGCCTTAATGGCTGAGAGAACTTGATCGTCCACCAGGCAGATGAAGGTCTTTGCTCCTTCCGGATCGGCCTTTCGACTGATGATGGTCCATTCTCTCACATTCAGTTCCTTGTTTTGGTCTTCTACAAGCTTCAGGATTCTGGACTCATCCATCTTTCCGAGCTGCTTAGGCGTCTTAAACAGCACCTTGGTAGCCCGTAGGATGTCCTTTCGGTCACCGATCCTGAACTGGGCCCCCTCCCACAATTTGAGAGAGGGAACAGTTGCAGCGATCCATGATTTTGTCTCCTCGTTTTCGGCGGAGACAATAAGAGCACCCCTCTCCATGTAGGAGTTGGTGAACAAAGGGAGCTCACCACTGTCCAGCGGGCATATCGACTCAACCAGAGTAGTCTGGATGAGGTTGCCTTGCTCTTCAGTGAGCTTGCTCTCCGGATAGTTAGGTGGCACAACCGCCACCTTAATAGACTTGAGAGCTTCAAGAAAGGTCTGAGAAGAGGTTCCCTGGGAACCTTCCTCGGCCTTCCTTTGTCTCTTCAAATCCCTCTGAGCCTCCGAGGGTGAGGGGGTCGAGCCCTGCGGGCGTGCGCGTTTAGCGCCACCTTTAGGGCCGTCACCCTTCGCCTTAGGAGTCGCTCCCCTCTTAGCCTCCGCAGGTGAAGAGGTCGAGCTCTGCGGGCGTGCGCTTTTGGCGCCACCTTTGGTGCTTTCACCCTCCGCCTTAGGAGTCGCCGAGGAGGCTTTCTTCAGGGGACGATACTTCGCAGGGTCCCACTGTACACCCTGCCGGGCAAGTCTCTCCTTCAGGTGATTTTTCCTCTGATTGTCAGGAATGTTTTTCCTGGCTATCTTCATCCTGTTCAGGGCCTCAGCCGTCCGATCAAGCTGATCAGAGCCTGGGCCCCGAGGAAGGATTTTTTCGGGGTCAGAGAGCAACATGCCCCCCTCCACCGAACCCCTGACCCGAGCAGCGGGAACTTCAGGCTGGCCTGCTTGGCTGCCTTCGTTCCCCATGCCAAGGTCCTTGTCTGAGGGCTCTGAGCGGTCCTCAGCCAAGTTGGATTCAGAATCGGAGAGAAACATGTCCCCCCCCGACGTTGATTTGGCCTAAGCAATGGAAAACAAGGGCTGGCCAGTGTGGCTGCCCTCTGCTCCCATGCTCGGTTCATTGCCTAAGGACTCAATGCGGTCCTTAGGTGAAGGTTTTGATGATTTTGTTGTGTTCGGATCCATAGGATTCCCACGAGTAGCTAGGGAAATAAATTGTCTAGCCCCGACAGAGCCCCGCATGCCAGGGTAAGCCTATTTGAAACTGGATTTCGGCAGGTGTCCAGAGTCCGCATGGTATAGACTGGTCTACCACCAGCCATTCAGCCCTCGGCCCACGCTGTTCCGCCTTGGCTTGGTTGGAAAGGTTAGGTAGGATAAGGAATTAATGGGATAGGAGTGCTCTCAGCATCGGGATCACACTGAGAGCTGTGGGAAGGTACCCCCTCCTCCTCCTCATCGGTTATGGGAATGATGAGACGCCGGGCTTGGGACTGGTACGAGCGGAGTTTGTTCTAATATTAATCATAGGACAATTTGGAGAATCGGTATATATATTTGTATGATTTATGGAATTTTCATAGTGCAAACAATTTAGCATATCTGAAAACATAAATAAGTTGATTATTAATAATGTGAGATACATGAGAGGTATGTAAATAAATAAAACTGCAAAGTTATATTCAGTGACAGTATTTTATTTGTATCTTTTATAGATGAAATATATTTCATAAATGTATAAGTTCAGTAAAGAGGTAAAATAAGCAATATATTTTGGAAATAATTAGAAAATAAGGTACACCAACTATTAAATATGTATAAAATAGTACGCAATACTAGAACACTTTCTCCTAAAATAACAAGAGTTTAAAGTATTTATTAACCTAGCTCGAAGCTAACCATGCTTTGAGGATATTTGCCATTACACATTCTATGCACACATCTGGAACTCTATTCCCTTTTAAACTTTGAACTATCCACTAAAATGCAATAAGAGATACAGCTGCTGCTTTGTTTTGATGCGTTCAACATTGAACATGTTCGGACCACACGAAAGAGATCATATTCAACCAAAGATTGTTAGTGGTCTTAAATGGAAGGCACATTTTACTATCAGTAATTATTTATTGCTTTTCAAGCCTCAAGTTAGTATTAATATTTTCACAGGCATGTTGGTTCAGTGGAAAATTAAAATAAAACATGGACTGTCTAGTTCCAATTTTCGAATCTCAAATGAGCTGATGGTTCATCAATTGTTGAATTAAGTTCATGGAAAGGATTTCTGTAACTTCATAAACTGTCGAGTAACGTTACAAATATATATATATATATATATATATATATATATATATATATATAGACTTCCGTATAAACACATATCCCTGCAGCTAGAGACGCAGAGACACATACCCCGGCAGCTCCGGCAGGGCTATGTCTGCAGGGATAAGTCCGATTTCATAGACGCAGCGACACTTTCCCCTGCAGTATATATTGCAGGGATATGTCATTTCTGCACATACCCCTGCACGTATATACGATCAATACTCAGTTGTGCCAACATCATTCTGAAGAGTAAAAAAATATTTGTGACTTCGGTAATTCTCATTAATTAACTTATGTTACACCTTTTTGTAATATAAAATTCATAATGATACTTCCATAATTTTAAATATCCTACTATTATTTGCGGTGATATTATATGTTATATTATACTTAATATTTTTGTTATGTTCTTTATAGAATGAATTAGAATACATCGAAAAAAATAGGTTAGAAATGTATAATCAAAATAAGAGTAAATGATGGTGTGTAATCTTTGTTACTACCTAACCTTAACCTACTTTTATATTGGCCATTTAATAATATACCAATGGTCAATTAAACTACAAGACCTACATCTTATCATGAGATCTGAATCATTTAAGA
>JAQJVL010008900.1:0-17982 GCA_035578905.1 Stictocephala bisonia
GATGGACTTAATCTAGTATCTTTGTTAACTATAGAGAGTTGGCATAAGCTAGATTGCCTCCATATGAACATAGTAAATTTATTTGGCTTATCTAAAACCAGTCAGAAATGATGAAAAATGAATTCAATAACAGTTCAAAGGGCATTTACTTAATCTGTGTGAAAAATCACTGGAATGTGGCTACCAACATGTTGCGTTTGATTGTTTCAATAAATATTGACTTTCGTACACTGTGGTTTATACTTATTTATAACAGTGGTACAGAACACTGTGTGACCACCAGTGTTACAAAAGCCTCCCCAACGGCACAGTTCACACGTTCCTCACGTCTGCCTAGGGTGGCCCGCGTCCACCAGACCGAAACCACCACTCGACTGTGACCGCCACGAACCTTACGTCTTCATTCAATCACTATTATAGTGTCCGAGCCACTAAATGTCAATATACATTCTCCTTCACATTCCGATGGTACATTCTTGCTGCTTCAGCATAAAAATGGAGTTATTGCTTGTGTTGTTGAAAAAAGGGATTACATGGAAGTACATTACAGTTTAAAATGTAAAAGAAAAGTCTGTGGTGCAAAATAACTGTCTCAGTTAATAACTGTTGTAGTTATATTCAGAATAAATTTTGAGGTGAGAAATAAAGTCATTTTATATATTTTGTTTATTCTTTCATTACGTAACCTCGGTGGTCTATAAATAGCGGATTCAATATATGTAGCCCATTGGAGTCCCGAGCAATCTCATTAACTGTAAATCATTGTGTTCTTGGGAGAAACTAAATGTATTTTATATAAGGATCGTTTCATGGAAACTTACAAGAATATGAACAAATTGGGCAGGAATTTAATTGTTTCTTTAAACTGTCAAATTATATATTGAGAAAGTATCTAAGAATGAAATAAAATCTGAAGATTGATAAAATTTAATTTTAAATAAGTCTAAGATATTATATTGAAATAAATAGATGATTTAGTTGAGCCAGCAGATTTCCCTCATCTGTGAGGGGAGGGGGATTGCAAGCACACGTCACATTCTACTGGTTATGACGGGTTCTCTAAGTCGACAGGTGTTGGCGAATAAGTAAGAATTAATCTGTACACTCTTTCAAGTATAAATCGTTGATCCGCGTGGAGCGAGGCGTCCAGGAATTATTGACCCCCTCGGTTGATAAACGGTGCTAAACACAGGTGTAACACTGAGACATGTCGGCGTATTTCAGATTTTACATTTGCATAGCTCCGACCACACGTCATCTTGTAGGGGAGGATAGTCGGGAACTTGTTACTTCAGGAGTCCATGGTTGTTGATGTACGGTAGCGTAAATATGAAGCCTGTCAAGGGTGGGCTGGAGCTGGTCTGGAGAATGCACCTTAGATTAGCATTAGACTGTATTTATATTCCAAATGGCAGATGCTAAACCAAGAATTCCTGTAATTAGCGCATCTACAATATAACTTCATTGTTTATGTCACTTTGTAGATATTATTAAGAATAATGTTGATTGTTTAACATTACTTTTTATTGCTCCATTCACGAATTTAAATCCTTACTAAACACTAGTGCAATCAAAATCATATATGCAAGATGGACGACCAACTAATCTTAATCTATTCTACATTAAAACCAACTTTAAAATGTTCATTCACATTGTTATATTATAATTTTGATTAAAATTTGCAATATTTTTATTTTATTCGCCTTTAATTTTCAATTAAATTTGTATGTCCCTGTACTGATAGTACGTAAACTTGAACAGTTTTTTTTACCACCAATATTTGTGCAGTGAAATATTTATAAGAAATTTACATTCTACAATTATCAGGAATGTTAAATACTGTAAATCTGAACAATCTGTAGATAACTGGTTTACTGGAACAGCTAAAATTGAACCAGTGTTCGCACTTGGTGGATGTCTGTTCATGACTGCGCCCAACGGAATGTCGCACTCCGACTTCTGTTCAACGCGGATTATCCGCGGTTCAAATGTAGCTCCGTGTGAATTGGTTTTCTCTCAGTGAAGATCTTTTATGGTTAAAGATAAAAATATATTTATTATTTGATTCACCATGTGTTAGTAGTCACTGAAACTATCTTTAAGCCACAGATAATAAAGAAACGCAGGTCTCATCTAATACTGCGCTAAATGTCTGTCCAGCAGTTACTTCTCCTGTGATGGCAGAGCCAACTTCCTCCCTTGATGGGGGATCCACCCTAAATCCTCATGAATAAATTCAATAATTATTACTGCTGATGTATAAAGATGTACATTACTTTTAATCTATTTAAAACTGCCACAGAGGAATTTGTTGTGACCATAAAAAAGCTCAGTGGCCGATCACCTTCACTCCGCTGCCAACCAAGTTCCTCATCCACATACTCCTCAACAACAAGTGAAGGCACACCTTTGGCCCGTGGCTCTGGCCTCCTGGCGCCATTGTATGGTAATAGTGGAAAGTAAAATTAAGAAGTTGTCTCTTCGCTGTTGTATATTCTCACGAGGGCCAGAGTTCGCATCTGAGATCACCATTGCTATTCTTCGATCGATTTAGAATTTTGTAACACAGCAGATGGAATGAAAAACGGGTTTATTAATAACTGTTGTGGCGGAAATTTGTATATCAAAATATTTACTATCATTAGCAAATAAGTATTCAGAATCTTTTAAAATAGGTTACACACTGTTGTTCTCAAGTTTACTTTGTACTGGAGGCTGAATGTAGTGTCCTCATTTAGTAATAATTACTTTTATTTTATATTGAGTAATAATTGAATACAAACCCGACTAAAACTGATACGTTTTTTAGAATTCCTCTTCAGCATTAACATTTCGCACATAATCTGAGGACTTGAATTAAAAAATGTTATAATAATAAACAAATAATTATTTGCTTTTTATTATTTACATATTTTGTTTTACTTAAGTTTTTCACTATATAGTTTTACAAGCACGCAAAAGTCTAAGATTAGTGAAGCCGTATATTTAAATTATCTTGGTAGTATTTATTTTGAAACGTTTGCATTTGCATTATTTATTGAAGTTCGAGTTATGTTTTATGGTGGATTCAAACCTTGTAATTTACAATCCTGTACCATAACCAGTAAACCGACCGCCATGTAGTTTTACATTTCCCTGTCTTCTACATTACATAAATTATCATGGAATCTTCAACCTTACTTGAAAAGCTACCTTACAACTAACTTCGTCAAGTGGACTAATGTTGGCCAGTTTGAATGGCCTTCTCAAAATAGTACCTTAAAAAAACAAACAGATTTAATAGTTATAATGCTTTCGAAAAAACACTAACTGGCAACAACCTATATTTTTTTAAAGTTCAGCTTTAAAATGAAGAAAAAACACGCTTTTAGAAACTGAAAAACTAATACAAGTATCTTATGTAGAGTAAAATATACAGTCGCCTATATTATATTCAGGGAAAGTTGAGAGTAAAGCTCCACCCACTGCTGGTGTGACGTAGGCACTAGGTGATTCACAGGCCTTCGCATTTTCACGATACAAAGCAGAACGTATGAGCAAACTGATTGACATTTTCTAACGGACTGGGGAATAAGGATGCCAATGAATTAGTCTTGTTATAAATTAAGTGTTCACGTGGACACCCTTTTCTAACTGGCCAGCATCCTTGATCTAGGGACAGTCTAGGTGGAGCCTCACTCCCAACTCTCGTTGAATAGAATATATGTAGGCCTACTTGGCAGTACTAATGCTCTATCACCAAACTTAACTCTCGTTTCCTTGAGGTTAATTTCCATATACGAGATTGTTCAATACAATATCTTTCCGTACAAGACAAAATGTTTCACGACAGGTATGTTGAATTTGTTCTGAAAAAAGACTTGTTACATAAGAAATGTTATGATGAAAATTGCAATAACTAGTGAACTGTAAGTGGTGTACTGCTTTCTTTTAGAGAGAACGTCAATTCTAAAACCGCATTCATACGAGAGCACCCAGTTTATAAGTTGTAAAAAGCTTTTTATGGGGTCAATCAATACTCTCAAATATACGTATTTAACTTTAGTTAAATTTCACTCACATTCCTATGATTTATCTATGATTTAGACAGGCAACTTAATCTTTTAGGTAAGACCTTTGTGCCGTGTTACAAAATTCTTTAGTCTCTGATATAGTCACGCCTTCCTCTGTGTTGGTTTTCGTTTGAGTGTCTCTGCGCGTTTCTTTCCTTCTTTCCGGTTTTCTTTCTCTTTTGTCTGACCTGTCGTTTTCTTTCTCTTTCGTCTGACCTGTCGTTTTCTTTCTCTTTCGTCTGACCTGTCGTTTTCTTTCTCTTTCGTCTGACCTGTCGTTTTCTTTCTCTTTCGTCTGACCTGTCGTTTTCTTTCTCTTTCGTCTGACCTGTCGTTTTCTTTCTCTTTCGTCTGACCTGTCATTTTCTTTCTCTTTCGTCTGAGTAGTGTATAAGTACGGGTTCTGGGCTCACTTTCGGGTATCTTCGGCTCTCGGATTCAAGATGGCGGCCACCTTCGGGCATCTTCGGTAGTAGAAGGGGCCCGCGTTGAGCCCAGCTCTCTGATTGGTCCATTTTTTGATGACGTCATCCAAGATGGCGGCGCAGTGTTGCCAACCCCCCACCCCCTCCCCCACAAAATTTCCCTTCAAATTCCCAAATTTCCCACACATTTCCCACGTCATACTATATAAAATGTATACTTTTTCCTTGTTATACTATATAAAATACAAAAGATGGCGACCGGATCCAAGATGGCGACGGTCACGTGACCAGAAGTAGACCGGAAGTGGACCGGAAGTGACCGGAAATAGACCGCATGTGACCGGAAGTGACCGGAAGTGGACCGGAAGTGGACCGGAAGTGACCGGAAATGGACCGGAGGTGACCGTAAGTGACCGGAAGTGGACTGGAAGTGGACCCAAGATGGCCGTCCTAAACGGAAGCAGTGGTACCAACCTCTGTGGGAATTTTCCCCTACAAAATTTCCCTCCAAATTCCCAAATTTCCCTTACATTTCCCACACCATACTATATAAAATATACTCCTACCCTTTTCCCCGTTATACTATATAAAATGCTTTCATGTACTTCCAACGACCGTCAGCTACCTTCGTACGCGTCAGCTGCTGGTCCAGCGCGCATGCGCGTTGTTACTCTTCTCATATATACACTATAACAAATGTAACATGTCATATACTCTATGTGGCTGACCCAATTGCAGCGCACCTAGCGGCAATGTCGATCGATCACAGCACACTTAGCGGCAATACCGATCACAACGCCCCTAGCAGCAATACCGACCGATCACAGCGCACCTAGCGACCACACCGGTGCGTGGGTGGTGCATGCGCAGAGACTTGCTACTCTGTGGCAATATACACTATAAAAAATGTCGATTGCTCTCTGTGCAAATGTGCACCTGGTAGCAAAATTAAGCGCATCCACTCGGAAACATGGCGCCTTCAGAAGGGAAGTCCCCCCCCCTTCTTAAAATCCCTCGTAATACTATATAAAATACACTCCTAACCTTTTCACCGTTATACTATATAATATACTTTCGTGTACTTCCAACGACTACCTTCGTACGCTCTTCATCCGTCAGCTACTGGTCTGGCGCGCATGCGCACCCATATGCTACACTCTGATTGGTTGCCTCCCTACTTTACAAGTAATCTTTCTTACATACACCGTTAGCCTACCTATTTCAAATTATTTTGAATGTTACTGGTAACATGCGCTCTTAACTCCAGGTACTGATATACGGCTTCCTACCACCGTTACCTACCTATACTTATCTATCTAATCACGGTTGGGTACATACTCAAGGCAACCCACAATACACGGTTTATTTAAAAATTAAGGGCAGCTATATTTAATACAATGTTAACCTTTTAGTCCTTTAACTCCCATCTATTTAACTTCATATCAAACACACCCGACATCCTTCAAATTTAATACGCTAGCTTAACACTCTTACCCATACCTAACCGGACTATTCAACCTAAAGTACTTTAACTGTACTTATGTGGTCTACCGGTGACCAGGCTTTATCGGTTCGTTATTACAAGCTTCACATTTTCTTTCATTAACTATCAACTAACAATTTCCTATTTTCACCCACCTTTGCGTGCGTGTACATGTTACCTAGGTTACATTACTTACTTTCACTCACTTTTATTATCAATTCTGTGGACTCTCCCTTACCTCACTTCCTATCCAAAACTCATCAGTCCCACTACACCTAGCCTCACTTCTTTTCCTCAAAAATTCCTTCCTTTGTACTATAGTGACACTCAAGGACTAATTCACTATCATTTCACAAACCATATCTCACTACCTCTGCTCGGTGCACTGACAGTCCAATAGTTCTCCCACACTTTTTTTATCGAAACCACTTCCATTACCACAATCATTGCTTTACATCTCGTGTCTTTTATTTGCACATTGTCTTTTAATAATCACTTAACTAACATTGTACATAGTCCCTTCTTCTCATTTTGAAAAACAGTAATACACAGGATGTCGTAATCGGAGTTTCAAGTCTGGACAGGCGCGTGACTCATACAGCGGCTGCGAAACTCAGGTATAGGGCTCCAGGCGCCAGACTGGTTTTCATATCTAGGCGTGGACCTAATTACCCCCTCCCCTCCCCCCTCGATCCCTATATAAACGACCAACACACTCAATCTGTCTCACTTCTGCTCTTGCGCTCGTACTGATCAGACGTGTCTTCACTTTGCTCCTACTCAATATCAGTAATTATTCTTGTAATTTACATTTTGACCTTTGTTCTTTGTGCGGTATTTTGAATTTGTTTCACCCACTCCCCCCTCGATCCCTATATAAACGACCAACACATTCAATCTGTCTCACTTCTGCTCTTGCGCTCGTACTGATCAGACGTGTCTTCACTTTACTCCTCGATATCAGTAATTATTCTTGTAAGTTATATTTCGGACGCCGTTCTCTGTACGGTATTTCAAAGTAATAATCAATACTTTGTGCCCTTTGTTTTTCTTCCGATTTAATTTTGTTTAAAAGATGGAATCCTTTTCCATATACGACAACCTCGTCACCATTTTCCGTCGGTTCAATACCACAGGAACCGACCCCCTTACTGTTCTGACCGAACATAAAAATAAAATCTTGTCTGAAATAAATAACCACCTAAACAGGCTCGGGGGAGTAAAATGGTACATCACGGTTCAAATTAAATTTTCCAAAATTGTTAATAACGAAGAAATTACCACCACTCCCTTCTTTCACGGCAAAACTCGACCTTTGCTACCTTCCGATTCTCTCGATATTCAGTATTCCGAAGCTACAGACAAAATTTTAGAAAGCGTGGCTAAGTGGGTTAGCCAGGGCAGTGGGTGGGTAATAGAAAATGTTTTACGACTTGATCTATTCATTGTCAAATTCCATCCTTTGTACGCCTCTTCCTACATACCCACCCCGAAAAAAATTGCCAACCCCAAACAAGGAATAATTAATATTAAAAATGACGACAATAAATGCTTCCTGTACTCTGTTCTTTCTCAATTATATCCCGATAAAAATAGACGTGTAAGCTATTATAAATCCTTGGAAGATAATATAAATATGTCTGGGATTAGCTACCCCGTCAAAATTTCCGATCTTATTAAATTTGAAAAACTAAATCCCGCTTTGTCAGTCAATGTATTCAGTTTTGAAAAAGAAGAAATTTACCCTTTACGCATAACAAAAGAAAAATTCAGACTTCACCACATAAACTTACTACTACTGACTACTGACACTTCCTCCCACTACTGTCTGATTACCGACATGTCCCGACTTTTAGCTCACTTGACAAAAGTCAACCAAGCTTCTTACTACTGTGACTACTGCCTACACTGATTTTCTTCCCAACTATGACTTACTGACCACTTACCTTTGTGTTCACCTCACGGAGCACAAAAGACCAGACTACCAACTAACGACGAAAAATACATGTATTTCAAAAATTACACTCTAACTCATAAAGTCCCTTTTACAATCTATTGTGACTTTGAAAGTTTTGTTGTTCCAATCCCCACTACAATTAACGATCCATCTACTTCACACACGACAAACACTGCCCATCACGTCCCCTCTGGCTTTTGCTACATAATTATTGATAGTGACGGTAAACCCATAAAGCAACCAAAAGTCTATAGCGGCCCCAACGTTGTAGAAACGTTTCTAAATTGTTTGATTGAGGAGTCTAAAGAGCTCTTACCTATCATTCATAAAAACATTCCGATTAATATGTCTCCACAAGACAAAATCATCTTCCAAAACGCTACCACCTGCCACCTTTGTAAAAAAACTTTAGACGGTGACAAAGTGGCCAACCATAATCACCTAACAGGTGAGTTCTTGGGACCCGCCCACAATTCATGCAATCTAAATTACAAAGTCCCCGACCACATCCCAGTCTTCTTCCATAACCTCAGAGGTTATGACTGCCACCATCTTATCCAAGGGTTAGGTAAAGTCAAAGAAGAAAAACTGTCATGTATCGCTACAACCAGTGAGCGGTACATTTCAGTCACCCTGGGTCACTACGATTTTTGGATTCCTTACAGTTCCTAAACGCTTCTTTGGACACACTTGTGTCCAACCTTGTTACCGACGGGGCTTCCAAATTCCAAATTTTAGGGCAGTGTATGACCAATACTGAACTACTACTACGCAAAGGCGTCTTTCCCTATTCGTACATGACTGAGACATCCAAACTTTCAGAGACACAACTTCCTTCGAAAGAAGCATTTTACAATGACCTGACCCAAACACCTATATCTGATGATGACTATACCCATGCGCAACTCGTTTGGGATACTTTTGACATGAATTCAATGAAAGAGTACCACGATCTCTATCTCATGACAGACGTGTTGTTATTAGCTGATGTTTTTGAAAACTTTAGAACTACCATTATGACATACTACGGTATTGACCCGTGTAACGTCTACTCTGCCCCCGGACTGGCATGGAATTCCATGCTAAAAATGACAGACGTAAAACTCGAACTACTTACAGACATTGACCAACACCTCTTCGTTGAGTCGGGGATCCGGGGTGGTGTCTCCATGATACCTAACCGGTACGCCCAGGCCAACAACCCTTACTTACCCGACTTTAACAACACAAAACCCATCAACTACCTTCTGTACCTAGATTGTAACAATTTGTACGGGACCAGTATGTCCGATAGACTCCCAGAGTCTGACTTTAAATGGATCGACCCACAAGCCACTGACTTTACAAAAGTACCCGACGACTCTGACACAGGTTACATTTTAGAAGTGGACCTGCACTACCCCGACCACCTACATGACTTACATTCCGACTTTCCACTGGCCCCCGAACGTAAAGTAGTGACAGACGATATGCTTTACCCCTACTGCAAGGACCTACTTGACGAACTAAACTATAAACCAACCAAGACCGAAAAACTACTAACTACTCTATGTGACAAAACCAAATACGTTGTACACTACAGGACTCTAAAACTATACCTACAATTGGGACTTGTACTGACTAAAATCCACAGAGTTCTTAGCTTTAAACAGTCCGCCTGGCTTGCACCTTTCATCAACTTCAACACAGAAAAAAGAAAAGAAGCTAAAAATAATTTCGAAAAAGATTTTCTTAAACTAATGAATAACGCTACGTACGGGAAATCCTTGGAAAACGTTAGGTCGCGTATTGATTTTAAATTGGTCACTAACGAAAAGCAATTGGTCAAATGGACAGCTAGTCCCAGACTCAAAACATTCTTCGCATACAACAAAGACATCGCGGGATTGGCATTGAAAAAACAAACAATTTTCCTAAACAGACCCATTTATGTCGGGTTCTCAGTATTGGAAATCTCAAAATTCATCATGTATAACTTCCATTATAATTGGGCAATAGCAAAGTACGGGAAGAATATAAAACTTTGTATGACTGACACAGACTCACTGTTCTACAATGTTTACACACCAGACGTTTACACCGACATTAAAAATGAACTTCATCTTTTCGACACATCAGACTACCCACCTAGCCACCCGGGTTACAGCATTTCAAATAAAAAAGCGTTAGGTAAATTCAAGGATGAAATGAATGGAAAACCACCAGTAGAGATCGTTGGCCTTAGAGCAAAGTGCTACTCGGTTCTAAATCACGATATGGATGAAAAGAAGGTAGCTAAAGGCGTCCCCCGAGTCGCTATAAAGACACAACTAAAACACAAGCAATATAAACAATGTCTTTTTCACCACACCTTAAAAACAACACCCGCTTTAAACATTAGAAGTGAAAAACACAACATATACACCCAGAACATCTCAAAATTATCACTTTCCCCATTCGACGATAAACGCTACATCTTGAATAATGGAATTGATACACTAGCATACGGACACCACATCATCAATAAAAAACGAACCTTAGAACATGATCACGACTACATTAACAAAAAACCAAAACTCACCCATAACTCAAACAGTAACATTGAAACAGAAAAACAATAAAACAACAACTAAAAAAAAGTCAGAACGTCCTTCCAGAACCCTTACCTCCTTCCTTCCCCACATCCTGTTCTTATTGTGTCACTTGCATATGACACCAACTACACTTCATCAGAACTTTGTTAAACTCTTCTAAACAACACTTTGAAAACACAATATTGTTCACGTCACAAAGGCGAAATATCAGCTTGCTTTGTAATAATAATATAAAGATTATATACTTTCAACTACTAAGAGCGATGGAATGAGATTGTAACCCATGGTTACTAACACGTCCATAGAAACCCAATTTACAGCATTGGACGGGCTCGACCCAACCGTAGTGCAATGTAAAAACCTCATACTGGGTGAACCTTCTTCTTGAGTACGGTAACTCCTACGCCAGGTAACTAATTTTAAGTTAGTTTTGAGTAAACTCTTTTACCATCAACCTTTAAAAAACAACCCATAAAGTAAATTCTGTTATAATACGAACACTTTTGTGAGCTTACATAACTTCAATTTATTAACAGCTATCTCCAGCTCCAAGTGATAGAATACCGTACCATCGAGGTGAGGACGGCCCAAGTTTAATAAAAAATGTCCGACTGTTCTCCAAGGCAGCTGTAAAACGCATAAGACCTGAGACAGTCCTGCAGCTTGGGGCTGGGCTAAACCCTGTAAGACCTCGAGTCGCAGTCCGGGCCCTCGTAAGGTACATGTATGATTGAATGGCTGGATAGTATCCATAGGTGAGGGAGAGAGGCTTACAAAAAGAAAAAAAAAGAAAAAAAGAAAAAAACTAAAAATAAAAAAAATAAAAAAAAAAAACAAAAAAAAGAACCAAAAAATAATAAAACAAATGTATATATAAAAACCCCTTTGTAAGTCTGTACGTCACATTGAAAGGCTTCTCTAAGTAAAGTGATGTTTTTACTTACTGAGGGACCCAAAAATATAAAATGTAAATAACTAAATATTACTGGGAGGTAGCATTTTTGTTATGGAGTGGCTATCACCGTAACTTGCGATGGTTGGGGCAAGTTACATTAAACTACCCGTGGGGGTTACCAGACCTCTATCGGGAGCGTCCCATGGGAATTGGGCAATGCCCTTAAGTTTTGCCTTCAGCTTACTTGAGGGTAGTGAGGAATTAAACACTCACCGTGAAAGAAAACTGGTTAAATCAAAAACAAACTCATCACAGAGAGATTGAGAATCAGGAAGTGATCCTGTACTATATGGTACAACTTTCTAAAAGAAGAGTAAATTATCTCCAAAAGTAAGAAAAAAATCAAAGATACATACAAATTTCAGAAAACTTTACATAAAAATGTAATTGTTGAATAATGTCTCAAATCAAGGAAGAACTACCAACATATTAGTCTCTAAATCCCTTAAAATTTAGTTAAAATCTCAATAAATTGGGATATTTGTGTACAAAATATGTTACAATTCCCTAAAAGCATTTAAATTCAGTGTCATAACAATAATATCTGTCCTAAACATTTAAAATCCCTTTAAAATACTCTTATAGAACCTTTATAAACTTAGTTTGAGTTGAAAACAACATACAAAACTAATGTAACACATGTAAATTAATTGTTTTACTTACATAATTATCCAATTGACTCAAAACAGATGACAAAGTGTAAGTAGTCAATAGGAATAAATTCTCTTTAATGTTCACATTTTTAGTCTGGTTTAACAAAACTCAGTACTAATGATTGTTTACGTATTAAACAAATAAACGAATAGTTAGTTGAAATGTGTCTATTGTAGAAACTTTGACATTAACAGTAAGAAAGTTTAGTTCCTTTTAGTTGTAATATACTCGATCAGACAATGTATATACACCACCCTCAGAGACCCAAACACACACCCATGAACAACCTACCTACCTACCTACAAACTTTCATCACTCTTGACTTACCACTCACCTACTCAACACACAAAAGACCAACCACACACTCTTCATATAAGACTCTTGGTTGGTCACCCATCAACTCAACATACAACACCTCTGATACATCATTCACTTGAACATTACATAAAACCTCAGATTGACACCCAACATTCATGGAAGACCTACCTACCAAACATACAACTTGACTGACCACCCACCTACACATCACACACAGTACTCTCGATAGATCACTTAACTACCTATTACATGAAGCCTCTGATTGACTCAAAATCCTAACATTCATGAACAACCAACCTCCCAAACATACGACTCAAACACCAACAAAAACATGACTTCACGTATAACTACACATTTAACATACAAGACCAACCACACACCATTCAATCATGACTTAACATGAACAACCCACCTACCACCTACGTAACATCCAACACTCTTGACTTACCACTCACCTACTCAACACACAGATAGACTACATAACCAACCATTACATAAAACCCTAGATTGACACCTAACATTCATGGAAGACCTACCTACCTACCAAACATACAACTTGATTGACCATCCACCTACACACCACACATTCATCTTGATAATCCATTCACCCTCCCATAAAAAGACTCTTGTCAGACTATTTACTTAACATACAAGACACCACACATTCTACACCAACCATCTACCTACTCAACACACAAAAGACCAACCACACACTCTACATATAAGACTCTCGGTTGGTCACCCACCAACTCAACATACAACACCTCTGATACACCATTCACTTGAACATTACATAAAACCTTGGATTGACACCAATCATTCATGGTAGACCTACCTACCATACACACGACTTGACCAACCACCCACCTACACATCACACACAGTACTCTCGATAGATCACTTAACTACCTATTACATGAAGCCTCCGAGTAACTCACAATCCTTACATTCAAGAACAACCAACCTTCCAAACATACGACTCGACTACCAACAAAAAAAACAAGACTTCACGTATAACCACACATTTAACATACAAGACCAACCACACACCATACAATCATGACTTAACATGAACAAGCCACCTACCACCTACGTAACATCCAACACTCTTGACTTACCACTCACCTACTCAACACACAGATAGACTTCATAACCAACCATTACATAAAACCATAGATCGACACCCAACATTCATGGATGACCTACCTACCATACACACGACTTAACCACCTTCCCAAAGCACAAGACTTTCGAAGGACCACCTACCAAACATACAAGAACAACCACACACCATAGAGGCATGACCTAACACTCAACCCACCTACTCAACATATAAAACCTCTGATACACCATCCACTTGAACATTACTCACCTGTGATAGAGCACCCACTAATCAACACACATGAACAACCTACCTACTCAACATTCTACACTCTTGACTATCCACCCACCTACTCAACACACACAGTACTCTCTATAGACTACATAACTACCCATTTACATAAAACCTTAGATTGACTCAATACATCCATGGATGACCTACCTACCAAACAATCGACTTGACCACCTTTCCAAAGCATAAGACTTTTAAAGGACCACCAACCAAACATACAAGAACAATCACACACCATACAGATATGACCTAATAGTCCACTAACCTACTCAACATATAACACCTCTGATACACCATCCACTTGAACATTACTCACCTGTGATAGACCATCCACTTAACCAACACACTTGACTCTTAATAGACCATTCCACCTACCTCTACACACACGATTCCTTAGGACACACCCTACACCCACCACTCATCCTACAAACAAAACTCCTAGAGAACTATCCATTCACCATAAAAACACTATTGCTTCATATAATCATGTTTTAAAATAACATTATTACACTATAAGATAGGTTTAATATAGCTAAAGACCTAAAGTGTTTCCTAAAATTCTACTTTTTCAACTAAAAATACGAGAGAAAGTTAGGTTTAAAAGCAATGAACACAGAAAAAGGTAGGTTTTTAAAAAATGAACATAGAAAAAGTTAGGTTTAAAAAATGAAACATAGAAAAAGTTAGGTTTAAAAAAATGAAACACAGAAAAAGTTAGGTTAGCAAACATCAGAAAAGTAAGAATAGCAATCAACCTTTCAGTTGATTGTTAGAATTCTTTCTTTTTTGTCTGACCTGTCGTTTTCTTTCTCTTTCGTCTGACCTGTCGTTTTTCTTTCTCTTTCGTCTGACCTGTCGTTTTTCTTTCTCTTTCGTCTGACCTGTCGTTTTTCTTTCTCTTTCGTCTGACCTGTCGTTTTCTTTCTCTTTCGTCTGACCTGTCGTTTTTTTCATTACCTGCCACCTGCAACCTTTAATTATTCTATTTTTGTTGGAAATTTATGAATTTCTAAAATCTTTTTAATAAAACAATATTTTGGCCGTAACCTGTTTTTTGTTCTATGCCCTCCTGAGTCCGATGCCTTTCGCACCCAACCTTAGTGCGCCCCGCTTTTGATTTTACGAGGGTGGGTTGCACCTTGTAGTTATCAATCGTCAGGTAGAAACATTAAGTTAATGTGCACAATGTATTAAAGTATTTACTGTTCATGTATAGGTAAGTACCTTATGTATACATTTCTTATAAAAATAATGTTTTTAAATCATGCCGTACTGAAATGTATAGGCCTAATCTAAGTATAAAACTCGTTCAATAAAATAGGAACAGTTTTTTATTCTTGTCCTCAAAACAATTATTTTTCGAATTTAAATCCTCAGGTTGCATATAAAACGTTTTAAATTAGCAAAAAATATAACGCTTTCTTTAGTAAAATATTATTTTTATGGATGTTATAGTTGCAATAAAAGAAGTCATATTTAAAATATTACTGTTGATAAACCAAATAAAACGCCTATTTTTATGATTGATTAACATTGGGCATACATCTGAAGTAATAGAACACTTCAATATTCAATAATGTGCTTCTGATAAAGAAAAAAAAAAAAAAAACATAAAAATAGTTTTGAAAACTATATTTTTGATATTCAATACAATATTACATTAGGACTAAACCCTCAATCAAATCGATTTCCAAGTTAACAACATTTTATATGGCACCATTAGGAAACAAATTACAATGAAACTCTTGTAAAGTAAATTGAATGCAGAAATTACGATTTTTTTTACAACAAGAACAAAATCCACTTAAAATACTTTAGATTTTATATCGAAAATACTATGAAATCCTATATTACTTTTTAAATGATTGGAAAACAATTTTAATTGCTTTAAAAAATGTTCTCCAAATAAAATCCACTGCAACAATGAGATATCTGTGAGAAAAACAATAGACTACTCAGACATTGGGCCTTCATTGTTACAATGTCGCCTTATTTGATCATTATTTAATTATAATAAAGGGTGTAGCAAGGAAATAGCATCCTTATTTCATCATGCATGTCAGTTATGCTATCATACGTTTTCTTTCGAACGCTATCTTTAGCAAATAGGTCACATTCTGATCCTCCGAAAAGGTTGAATACAAATTACAATGTAATGTGAGATAAAGTTCCCCGGATGACATTGACACGGAGTAGGTGGTCAGAGGTTTACACATCCGGTTTTAGGACTGTTTTTATTTTTACGACGGCAAATTTTAGCTCTCTGATAGCAAAACGTTTTTGATAAGAGATTCCCGCCAAATGTAAGAGTGGTGTCCTGTGTGTGACAGGTGTGTATCGTCGTGGGTTTACGAGAGGCCGTGAGTGTCAGTCGTGTCACGCGTGAGGGGGAGGGGTGGGGTGCTAGCCGCCCACGCGTGCGCTGAGTGAAAGTAGTCAATAGGCGTGGGGGCGTGTGAGCCCGCAAACCGGAAATACTTGCGCTTGCGATATTGTTCCTTGCACTGGAACCTCCCGGTGCCTCTTGAGAAACAATATGACACCGATTTTACTGCCTTGAGGGACCCTATGGAACCTTTCTCAGCCTACTTTAATAATTTTTGAAATTTTGTTATATACTTAGGCACATAGTCTATGTTTTATTCCAATAATGTTATCATATCCAATATATCTTTATCGTTATTTTTATTTCTTCAGAAGTTTGTCGTGTTAGGTCTATGTAATGTTAAATCTTACTGAATAGTTATTTGTTATTAGCTATACTCTTCATATACTGTAATATTGTAATTACATAATGTATTACTTGTAGAGATACAAAAAGTGTCTAAAAGTATTAAATTTTATGAATCAAGAATTGTTTTTGTAAAACGTTTGATTTTTTATTCAAACTGTTTGTTGCTCTTTTCAGGCCTTCTTTTTTATTATTTTTATTTCGTTTTCATGTTTTATGTGGACAGTTTTCCTGTTGTAAAATTGTTCACCAAATTGTTTCAATAAATTAAAATTTGTAACTGTACACGGGTTATTTTCATGTACACGGGTATTTTCATGTATTATTAACCAACTGAACTATATAAATGATACCACTAGTTTAATCATAATGTTTTATGTCTAATGGCATTTTCAAAACGTTACAGTTTAAGCCTTGTCTTTAATTTTAAAATATTAGCTACTTATAATTGTTAAAAATAAGACAATTTAAACCAGTAAAAACTCTATTAGTGAGGCCTTTCGATAGCAAGGCTATCATCGTCCGACACATCACAAATAAATATACAAAAAGTAAATAAATGTAATATAAGCTTATATAAACATAGGTTTTTAAAAAAATTTTTAACTTTCGTGGCTAAATATATTATTATTATTCTAAATGGTAGTTTTATTATGAATTTGAAAGTATTATAAATTGAATTTAAATTAATTGTTTATAGTTTTGAAAGTAAAATAGAATTTTGAATTGGTCCATCTTCTTGGTTTAGTAAATTTTCAGAATTTGTTTTGTTAACGAAAGGCCTCACTAATAAAGTTTTTATTGGTTTAAATTGTCTTATTTTTAACAATTATATAAAGAAAACCAATACAGCTCCATCTTCAACATAGAATCAGCTACTTGTTTTCAGTTGCTTATAAACCGTCCGATCTAATAATTTTTATCCTTCCCCTACCTTTACGGATGCCATTAACACTAAATTGTAAATTATACATGGTAAGTTTATCTCTGTTGGAATTAAAAGGAAATCAAATTAATACTGAGAACTCATACAAATATACTATACGAGGCTACATGACAGACGCAACTGCCTGCCGTGCGAGGTCTGGGGTGACAGTAAATAATCAGCTGGCGCAGGGCGTGAGACACTCCCGCCAATTTCTCCCGCCATTTCACCTCGTCCCGTACGTCTACGTGCAAACTGCTAACGCCCCTGATAGATGGACTGATATATCAAGGTAATGTTGCAGTTGATGATTAAGACTTCTTGCAGGTCGCTGTACTAAAGTGTCCTCGGACAGTTATGGCTTGTAATGACCTCTCCATGGAAACAACTTGGACATTAAATACCAGTGGCTCACTTATTACTACGTTTATGAACTCCTTTAATTGGCTGGTGGAGTGGTTCGTTTTAACGTAGCATTAAAAATGCAGATATCTACTTTTTTTACAGTAAAAGAAC
>JAQJVL010008901.1:0-17976 GCA_035578905.1 Stictocephala bisonia
CCAATGAAAACTATTCTCTGTTTAGTAAAGAGCTTGCTAGTAGTTCAACAAAGTATCCATAGATGTCGTGGGCATGTTGAAGTGGAGAAATAATCAATACCGACTTGATACGTGTACAGCACACTGAGCGTGTTCGGCGGAACGACTTCAGTCGTGCGTAGCACAGCGGGACAGACGGCAGCGCACGACTTAACTCGTTTACAGCAGTTGAGAGGTTAAAACTGGCCGAATCGCAAGGACTCAAGGCCTGTTTCTAACACCGACCGTATATTTTCTAAATACTCACCAACAGAGAAGTTCTGCGCAGGCAGGAATCAGAGAGTCAGGAGAGAATAGTACTTGCCGCTCGAAGGCTTGCCGACCGGTCTGCTTACACAGGACCTCGACGATTGCCGAAGGTTCCCGACAATCTCCGGAAACCCCCGAGGGTATTCTCCGAAACAATCAATAACGCTTGGATCCGGCAGGTGGCTTCCCCACTCTCCGAAACAATCAATAACGCTTGGATCCGGCAGGTGGCTACCGGCATCTTGGGTCCGGCAGGTGGCCGCCGCCATCAAAATCAATCAAAATCAAATCAAAATCAATCAAAATCAAATCAAAGCCCAATCAAAATCAAATCAAAGTCAATCAAAGTCAAATCAAAGTCAATCAAAATCAAATCACATCCCATTAAAAATCGATTAAGGTCACGTGACCCGAAGATACCCGAACATGGTCGTCATCTTGGATCCGGGAGCCGAAGATAGCCGAAGATACCCGAAGATGCCCGAGAGTGAGTCTCGCTCTCTCCTTTTATATCTACTAATGAAATTTAAATAGTACATGAACACTATAAAGTTAAATATTTATACACATTTTAATGGTTTTATCTTATATACCTTTAAAGATACTAAGCTTTTACTAAAAAGCGCATACAGACAGATAGCCGGTAAATAGAGCGAGATAGATGATTTGTACATGACATTTTTTGTTTGTTTTAATCCAAGGAATGACCTCCAGAAGTTTGGCTGGTTACTTACGAGACACCCTTATATATATTTTCGAAAACAGTAGTAAAGGGATGTAAGCAAGGGATGTATTTTTCAGAATTGTTAACTAAAACTATTGTACTTAGTTCAATCTATTTGTTCTTATTTTCATTGGTTTTTTTTTTTTTTTTTTTTTTTTTTTAATGCAAAATAAATATTTTTGTTTTAAGCTCAAGATACTTATTGAATTGATATTTGTACTCTATTATAAAACATTATATGTAAAGACCAAATATATTAAATGCACGAATATTAATACAGTTAACTCTATGTAAATCAGTGATGATATACCTTTTTCAACACATTTTTTTATTGATTTTGAACAAATAATGAAAATATTTTTAGTATGTATAGGGGGCATCAAATCTTAGTGTCAAGTAAAAATGTTCAATAAATAAACATATATATAATTATAATATTTGTATTCTAACATTTACTAGTATTAAATTAATTATTATTATTTATACTAAGATATACAATAGAAATAGACGAAGTCAGGAAATATATTGCTTGTTTCACTAAGGGTGTAATCACAATTATATTTCAGCCATGAATTAGTAAAAGCAACTATTTCAGTTGTTTAGCTAACCTATTATATGTTTATAATAGTTGTGTGCATTCAGTATACATCTACAGTTTATTAAGGATATAAATTATATCGCCAGCTATGTAAGGAGAAAATAACTTCATTAAAAAAATTAACGTAGTAGTTTATAATTTTTTTAAACATGTTATATGTCTGAATGTTATATTAACCATAAATGTATATAATAGATATCGTAACTCACTAACTTACTTTAACTCACTACTTTTACTTTTAACTCACTATATACTGTATGTATCACAGAGCTACTAAAACTATCTTAGGTGGAAAAGTCCTTAAGGAGTAAAACGATGAAAAATTTTACCAAAACAATAAAGCCATTATTTTATTTGTATTCATCTGTGTATGGTGGTTCATACGTTTATCTGCCTTGAAAGTACAGATTTGTGATCAAAGTAATGCTTTTATAAATTTATAAATAAGTTAAATCCAACTGAGCAGAATAATATATATTCAAATTACTTTTTCTGTCCTCGTAAAATCACCAGCATTAGTAGTAATGTAATGGGGGTTCTGGCACAACCTTGACCTTTGTACTGTTGTTGTTTACAAATTTATCACCACGTGTTGACCTTGAGGTCAAGTTTACTATTATTTACTACTGTTATCAGCTACGTGGTGACCTTGAAGGTCAGTTGTCCTAGGTCAGTGTTTTTTTGGTGGAACGTCACGCCGTGTTGTCGTAGGTCAGTGTTGTGTGACGTCACGCTGTTTTCGCGCTCTTTCATCTGACGACGTCACGGCGTATTTATTAAATTAATTGTATTTATTTAATGCTGGCAAAAAGTGTCGGTGGCCGGTGCCGGGATCGATCTGAGAACCTTCAGTTTGTGAGACGGAGACGAATCCACTGCGGTACAGTGACACACCCGAGAGGGTAACGTAAGTCGCGGCAGAAGAACGTGTGTGGCTTCGTTCGCTTCACTCGAGCCACGTTATACTATATGAAATGTATTTTTCCCAATAATTCGTATTTAATATAGTATTGACCATTTAAATCAAAAAAAAAAAATCTGTTTCTCTTTATACTATATAAAATGTATAAATTGTTTTTTCGCAGTGTTACCAACTCGCACGATTAATTGTCAAAAAAATATATGTCAGTGCTACCAACTCACACGATTTATTACATTATACTATAGTAAATACATATACGATTATTAAATTATACTATATTAAATACATATACGATTATTAAATTATACTATATTAAATACAAACGCGTTTTTCGGTGTTATAGTAATAATATTTTAATTCGTTATCCTTTTATATCCTTTTCGGTCGCGAATAAATACGTTAAAATGGTCGTCAAGTATTAGGAGAACAGAACTGGGCAAGATCTCTGAACTCAGGCGTTGATATCATGAGCGCGCTATCATATCGCTTGATCCCAGTGTCAGGCGGCGCGCGCTTTATCAGCCCGCTGGTGCACGACTTTTCTTGGCAACAATTACGCTTCTTCTTCACTTCTGCTAGCCTAATACTCTACTTATTTTAAAACCTCTAAAATCGCTCACCTGAGCTAAACAAGGTATCATATGTTTAAATAAAATTAATTGAAGGATTGTTCTTAACCAGTCAACGTCTTTTTTTCCCTGATTTAATCCTATAAAGAGTATTTACATTATAGTACCTACATATAGTAGATGATATTCATATAATAATTAATATTTATATTTTTGAAAACTCTATGAAAAAGGTTATGCTTTAATTAAAGTGTATTTTTTTTCTTGTTACACGGTATACAGTATTAATGTGAATTATAATAGTAATATTTTGTATTTTACATAGTATTAATTTGTTCTGACCGTTTAACAAATGAACCAGAGAGTTTTTTCTTCTTGTTGTTGTATAGTTTTCATAACAGCTGATTTTTTTACAACAGCTGATGTGTCTTCTGCTACCAGAGAACTCTTTGTATATGAGAAAATTTTCTAAGTCTAATTTTGCTGATGCAATATTTCATCATCTGTACTTTGAGTTTGGATCTTGACCATCACGCGGCCTAACACGTGTGCACGCGGTCGTACACATGTTCAATTGACGTCATTTACTGAGTATAAATACACCAAGATTTCAAGCATGCAGCATCTGCAGTTGTTTCAAGCTCAAGAGACCAACGGCCCCAACATCTATTCCGGAACCTCTAGACTTGAACAACCTGATCATCGGCTGTAGCAGATAGTGAATCCGGTGAGTAAATGATATAGATTTCTCAATTTATTAGCATTATTAGTCATGAACAGTAACTATTTCATACATTCTCTAACATCATTTTCAATTAATATTTTAGCAAAATAATCATTATACTTTCAATTAGAACTAATATTTTAAAATTTATTTACAGATATTTCTTTAACTAAATTATTTAACAACACATTTTAATAATACCAATAATGCGTTAGTATTATAAAATGCTTGGAGAATATAAATTATTTAATTTATGTAAAAATTATATTTATGATCTTAAACAATATTTTAACATTAATTGCATGACATTATTTCTTAAACCTAATTACAGTTGTGTTTTATTTATTTTTATTTTCAACCATACAACTAATTTATTTCATTTATGTAAAAAAATATATTTATGATTTTAAACAATATTTTAACATTAATTGCATGACATTATTTCTTGAACCTAATTACAGTTGTGTTTTATTTATTTCTATTTTCAACCATACAACTAATTTAACTAAATTACTTCATACTATATGTTCTAGTAAATGATTATAATTTGAATTTCTTAAATCATCTACCACATTATTCAATTTTATTACTATTCAAATACGCGTTTATGAAACATTAGTTTGTGGAATTATATTGTATATTTGGTAATGTATGAACTAAAAGATATTGTACACTAACCTTTTTAAATCATTGTCGAACAGACTAGTTATTAACGGTAACCATTTTATATATTCAACATCAATATTTTAGTAAAATAATAACTATCCTTTTTTTTATGAAAATCAGTATTATCAACCAATTTTCAGTTGCGTTTAATTTTTTCAAAAAAATATTTCTTTATGTGCTTTAAACCAAATTGATTATTTTGCTTGAGTTCAAATAAATGCCATTTCAGAGCTTAAAAACATATTATAATTATATTATCGTTACTATGACTCTTAATACTCTATTTCTCAACTTATTGTTTGAAAAAATAAGAACCATACGGAATTTTTTAATAAAGTCATATTGTAATAAAATGTTTTTTTCTTTTTTTCAGGCTGTCCATCTGCTTGTAGCGTGCAAGTACATCTGTTCCATCAACCACTCAACAAGAAACCTGCCACTTCTTAGAGCGTCCATTGTCAAGCAAATACATTACTAGTACGTAGATTATTATTTATTACTTTAAAAATGTCTCAAAATACAGAATTATGTTACTTAGCTTATATGATAATAACGGATAATGATATTGTACACTAACCTTTTTAAATCATTGTCGAACAGACTAGTTATTAACGGTAACCATTTTATATATTCAACATCAATATTTTAGTAAAATAATAACTATCCTTTGTTTATGAAAATCAGTATTATCAACCAATTTTCAGTTGCGTTTAATTTTTTCAAAAAAATATTTCTTTATGTGCTTTAAACCAAATTGATTATTTTGCTTGAGTTCAAATAAATGCCATTTCAGAGCTTAAAAACATATTATAATTATATTATCGTTACTATGACTCTTAATACTCTATTTCTCAACTTATTGTTTGAAAAAATAAGAACCATACGGAATTTTTTAATAAAGTCATATTGTAATAAAATGTTTTTTTCTTTTTTTCAGGCTGTCCATCTGCCTGTAGCGTGCAAGTACATCTGTTCCATCGCATAGATTAACCACTCAACAAGAAACCTGCTACTTCTTAGAGCGTCCATTGTCAAGCAAATACATTACTAGTACGTAGATTATTATTTATTACTTTAAAAATGTCTCAAAATACAGAATTATGTTACTTAGGTTATATGAAAATAATGGATAATGATATTGTACACTAACTTTTTTAAATCATTGTCGAACAGACTAGTTATTAACGGTAACCATTTTATATATTCAACATCAATATTATAGTAAAATAATAACTATCCTTTGTTTATGAAAATCAGTATTATCAACCAATTTTCAGTTGCGTTTAATTTTTTCAAAAAAATATTTCTTTATGTGCTTTAAACCAAATTGATTATTTTACTTGAGTTCAAATAAATGCCATTTCAGAGCTTAAATTCATATTATAATTATATTATCGTTACTATGACTCTTAATACTCTATTTCTCAACTTATTGTTTGAAAAAATAAGAACCATACGGAATTTTTTAATAAAGTCATATTGTAATAAAATGTTTTTTTCTTTTTTTCAGGCTGTCCATCTGCTTATAGCGTGCAAGTACATCTGTTCCATCGCATAGATTAACCACTCAACAAGAAACCTGCCACTTCTTAGAGCGTCCATTGTCAAGCAAATACATTACTAGTACGTAGATTATTATTTATTACTTTAAAAATGTCTCAAAATACAGAATTATGTTACTTAGGTTATATGAAAATAACGGATAATGCTTACCCACCTGAGTTAGGTTCTACTAAAGCAGCAGGATATTATTTTAGTAGTGCTTACGAGTATAGTATTCTTCCTCATGGAAAAGAATGAATCAAAACAGATTTAAGTATTCAATTGCCAGAAGGAACATATGGACGAATTGCTCCAAGATCCGGTTTAGCGTGGAAGAAATTTATTGATGTCGGGGCAGGAGTCATAGATCCAGATTATACCGGAAATTTGTGTATAGTTCTCTACAACCATTCAAATGATGAATTTAAAATAAATAGGGGCGACAAGATAGCTCAATTGATCTGTGAAAAGTTTATGAGACCTAATATAGTGGAGGTAAAAAATGAAATGAAAAGCAAACGGGGAAATGATGGGTTTGGTTCAACGGGTGTTCAAAGGCTTAAGTTAGAGTAAAACTTTATTTTAGTCATATAACTAGTTTCTTAGCAAAATATTATTCATTTTGTTAATATGATTTGCTCAACTGATTTGTGAAAAAATTCTAGAACCTAATTTAATTCAACTTAATGAACCACCTTCTACTACCGTAAGAGGTAAAGGAGGGTTTGGCTCAACAGGATGTTAATTTAGATAATATTTTCATTCATATAATTACGTATTTAATTACTATTTTTCTTTTTATAGTCATGGAAAACATAGAGCAGTTTGCCGAATCTGTTGATTTCTTAACTCATAAGCCAAATTGTGTTTCTTATTTTTTTCTGAAAAACTATGTCTTGCGTGCTTTTAACTAAATTAATTATTTTAAAACAAAATATGTTTCATATTACACCATTTAGATGATCTAAAAAAATAAATCTGGTAAGCATTATTTAAATAATATTATAAGTCGAGTTGTATTAAACAAAATGCGTGTGTCCAGTTTCAGTTATGGCTGATGACATGGAAATGACCGAACAAGTGATAGAAATAACTGACAATACTAGTGAAACTTCGGAGTCTCATAACCGTGCTGGTCCATCTACGTCCTCGTTCAAACTAGTACATGTTTTGGAAAACCTTATACTGTTGGGTATGTGCTCTTTGGAACTATGGGATTTGACTCTTTTTAATTTAAAAAAGAACATTGACGTTATATTAGATCCGGAGATGTTCAACTTATATTGTGTGCTTCGCGATCTTTTTAATGCGCTTTCAAATTCAATTTATATGAGAAGTGATATATTGTCTCAGGACAAACTACCTTTATTCAACATGAAATCAATGACATTTGATGAAATAATGGAAGGTTTAAAACCAACACTGAAAAAAAACACCTTTAAAAATCGTGCTTATAGCTACAAATGTGTTCAATGTGTAATGAAGTTTGTGCGTGAAATAATTAATAGTGAGAAAGAATGCGAAAAAAAATAATAAAAAACGTAGTATTGAAAATGAATCGGGAAATCCCAAAAAACTTAAAACGGTAAATGATACTGAAATGGAAGATGAATTTGAAAAGGTATTTTCCACTCCAATTGATCAGTCAAAGCCTGTTCTAATTAAACAAGTTTTTCACTACCAGACTGGTAAAGAGCGGAGAAAGTTGACCTCAAATGGAGAAACTGGTGATTACCTAATAAAAATCGAAGTAACGGATATGAAAGACTTACAGCGGTGTAAACTTGAAAAAAATTATTGGATGAAAGTGGCAAAGAAGGTTTATTTTGTATTGGATAAAGAGGACGAGATTCTTGATGAAGTAAACAGTATTGTATTAAGAGTAGGAAAAAAGATTGCTAGATTGCCTGACGTAACTTCTTCCGTAAATAATATTGAGGAAAGAAAGTAGCTTAAACACTTTAGCCAACTATTTGTTTAATATCCTAATCGTTCTAACTTGTATATAAACATTTAAATATGAGTCTAATGTTTTATTAGTTAGTTATTAGATTTTAAGAAAATATTTGTTATTGAAACTAAAAAAAAAATTAATTTTACTTGTTGTTTTCTTATAGTAGCTAGTTTTTTTTAATAGATTTTTTTAGTTAATGATAGTATTTTTAATTACAGATTAATAGAAAAAAATGGAGGATCAACACAAACTTCCGTTTAAAAAGAGAAGGTTAGTTTCATTTGAACTCAGAACTGCGTTTAAAGGTGTCTTAAAAACTTATTACTTAAAAAACATTTTTGAAAACGAGAAAGACATTTCTCTTTTCTTAATTATAAATAAAGATAAAGTCAATGCTTTGCTGACGAATTTATTGGTTGAGTTTGGTTCTCTGAAGTTTCATATCGTTTTAGAGTGTTCGTATGTTAAACCTTTATCTAATGAGCGAGAACATAGATCATTCAAGACCTCAAATAAGGTAATTTTTCAAACAAACGACTTAAATATACTTTTACACAATCTCATAAAAAGTATTTGTCTGGAAGAGACTGAATATCAGGGAAAAGGCAGTGTATGGACGCTGTCCACTGTTGATGGATTACTTATAAGAGTGAGTAGATATCGTCCAATAGGCGGGAGCTCATATATACCATCTCGGTTTGTCAGAAAAAAGTGGAATACGTACTTAGAAGATCATATACGAACATTAGAACCATTAGAATTAAAATATAATACCTTAGTAAATTTACCGTTTCACAAAGTGCGTTTCATTGAAGATGATTATTTTTGGTACTTATATTGTAAAAAGAATAATATGAAGTTGTATCCTTCTAAAAAAACATGGAAAGATGCATACTATGCATACTACTGTGATTTTACATGGAAAGAAATGTGGAATTCTATGTTAAGTGAAATGAGACATGTTTATGGATTTAACGCAATTGATGAAGAATTTTGGAAATCAATTTTTAGAACTCAAAACTGCATTTAAAAGTGTCTTAAAAACTTATTACTTAAAAAAGATTTTTGAAAACGAGAAAGACATTTGTTTTTTTCTTAATTATAAATAAAGATAAAGTCAATGCTTTGCCAAGAACCATGCTAATTTTAGTGAAACTAACAAAAAGGTATTGAAGTTTTAAGGATGAGTGTTGTGGTATACCTTTGATAGAATATATAGGTTTAAGACCTAAGTTGTATACTTACTATACTGTAGATGATGACTATTTAACAAAGGTTAAACATTTACCATTAAGAAAAGCTAAAGGTATCACTAAACCTGTAATTGAAAATAGAATTACATTTAATGATTATAAAAGTTGTTTGTTTAATGACATTAAAATGAGAAAAGATGTTACAATTTTTAGATCTAAGAAACATGTTGTCTAAACCTTAACCATAAATAAATTAGCTCTATCAGCAAATGACAATAAAAGAGTCTGATTGTGTAAATACATTACCATATGGTCATTATTTATTGAATAAAAACATGATTTATAGAAAAAAAATCGTAGATATTATATGTAAATTTAAGGTTTGAAATTGTTTATTATATGTATGATAATTGATAATAATCATTAAATATTTTAAAAAATGTGAAGAACTTTTTTACTTATATGTTTGTAAATAAACGCTATTGTGATTTAATGTTTGAGTTTTTCTTATTAAAACATTCCTTTGATTGATGGGTTAAAGAAAATACCTTTTAATAGGTGAATAGTAAGTATTTATTAAATAATCTTCTTAACAATACCAGACAGAGGTGTATATTGGACTATTGCGTCATGAATGATCAAACAATATGCTGTTGTATCCTTTGGTATATCAGCTGTTGTTTGAATCTCGATGCGAACATCCAATGATCCAGTCTTTAAAGTCTCAACTTGTTTTGAACAATCAATCACTATTAATGGTGTTTTCTCATGAAAAGTCAGTTTATCCAAACAAGGCTGATCATCACCACCTATGTAATATGATGATTGAAATCTTGAATACATATCATATAAAATTGATTTATTTCCATTTAAATTATCGTATGGATAATACTTGCTGTTCAAGTACAGTTTTATATTATCCAAATTACAAAAATCAAAATGCGAAGCATTCTTATTTGCTTTGTATTTACGATCAGTTTGAAAACCAATTATTACATATCTTGGCTTCTCCATCATGGATGATGTTTTGACTGTCCAAGTTAAAAACTTTGTAATTGGTAATGATGGGTATTCATGTAACTGCCATCATCGAGATTCAAACAACTGACGATATACCAAAAGATACAACGGCGTATTGTCTGATCATTCATGATGCATTAGTCCAATATACACCATTGTCTGGTATTGTAAAAAAAATTATTTAAAATAATAAAAAAATGCTCTTTGTATTTTCTCTGTCATTGTATTATTGTAAAAACCATTTGAATCCATTTTTTCAATTTCAGCTTGAAGTTTGCAAAATGAAAATTTTGTTTTAAATAGTATTCAACAAATCAATTTGATCATAAATTTATTTTAACAGATTTTTATACTTTCTAATCAGATTTCAAGTTGGGTACAAGTAAAAAAATAAATTTTAATTGACAATAACATGAATTTACAGTATAATAAAAGTTTTTACAAAATTAATCATCGAGATATGGAAACATAGGTAATGAAATATATATACAAAATATGATGAAAATAAAACTAAACACAGTTATTCATACTAATAACGTACAAAAACCAGTTGATAACTAGCTAATACAAGATTCTATACAAACTATAACTAGTTAATTGCATAAATATAAATTTTAATAAATAATGACCATATGCTAAAGTTCTTATACCATCATGAGTTATATAACTTTTATTATCATTTGCACTTAGTGCTAATTTGTTAACCGTTAGGGTCTCAACAATATGCTTTTAGATCGAAATATTCTCATTTCTCTACAGAATTCATTTGCATTTAAACTTTTGTATTGAAATAAATATTTTTTGTAGTCTTCAAAATTAATGTGATTATTAACTACTGTTTTACTAACACCTTTTTCTTTATTCAATTTAATTTTCTTTACATTTTTCAAATATTCATCATCTTTAGTTTTAAAAGTGTATAATTTAGGTCTTAGACCTATGAATTCATCAATTATTACTCCGCAACATTCATCCTTAAAGCAGCCAAGTTTCTTTTTGTTGGTTATATCAAAACACTTGTGTGTAGGATTGTAATCTGAAAGATCTAAATATTGCTTTAAGTCGTTAAAGCCATTGTAAAGATTTTCTGTGTATATTTCATTAAAAAAAAAAAAAAAAGAATCTGTATCAATGTATAAGAGATTTACATTTTTATACCTCTGTTTTATTACACTGTAATGAAATTCATACATATGTAGCTTACTAAGTTCTAACACAGTAAATCCTATATAAAAAGGTTTACTTAGGTTTACAAATTCTTTTGAACACTCAACAGCACTAAGATTTTCATGATATATAATTCTATTAAGAAAAGTAGGCTTTAGGATCATATTTAAGCATAACCGTTTGATTTTGACAACATTTTTATATAAATCTGTTACTATCCACTCACCACTTTTTCAATACTGTTTTCAGGTTATATAAAGGTATTCTTCCAACACTATCACCCACAGGTACAATGTATGCAAACTTGCTGATGGTCATGTTTGAGCTGAGATTTGCAAAACCTAGCTGGAGTCCAGAAGCTGAAGAAAAACTTCAAAGAATGGCTGAAATAGTCGAGGATGTAGAAGATATAAAATTTAAGGGGGACCATAGAGAAACAGCGGCTTGTGGTCCTGATTGTTGTGTTTGCAACAAAGTTAGAAATCACGAATACTCATTTATTAAATTATTTGAAAGCATCGGTCCTAAAGAGTGTGGGGAAGAACTCTACAACATACTAATGGCCGAGCTGAAAGGAGTTGAAGAATCAAGTTCAAAGATTCTGAGCAAGGACAGTATTTGTAAATAAAGATGTAAAAATTTGTAAATAAATAAAGAATAAGAACATCTTTCTTGCACAGAACAATCTCTATATTGTTTTATTTACCCAAATATTTGATTATATAAACTATCTTTACAGTCATTGATGAACTTTAATTTTAATAGTTTGGCTCAAGTATGATATAATGATTCAATATGAATTTATATTCGATATTTGAAAAATGAACTTTTTTGTTCATTTAAAAATATTTTTTATTTCATCAGATATACAGACTAATAAACAATAATATATGAAGCACTATATAGCTCATAATTGAAATCTCAGAAGTGTATTATATTTTGAAGGCTTGTATATTCTAGTCTGTCGTTTTATTTTGTAATCAAAAAAAAAAAAACACAAAAAAAATTTACATAAGTGTATATTTTATAAATGGACTGACACCAGTTCAATGTAACTAAGTTGGTCGTATTTGTTTTGTCATGTGTATTTGGTTTATAATGTTTACCAAAATAAATTATACACTTAAAATCAGTCATAAGCAAAAGACCATTTTATGAACTAGTAGCATACTATGTAGTTATTAACGGAATTATAAAAATGTTTCGTTCATTTAATGTCTAGCTAGATTTACAGAACTGTAAGCTCTAAAATGTGAAGCATATTAGACTACAATTTTATTTGAAGCTCTTATACATAGCATCCTAATGGAGATCTCAGAAGTGTATCATTTGTATAATACCTTCATTTTTTATCATAAACTAATTTAGTTGACCATTTAAAAGAAATCGATTGATTCATGCATTTCTGTGATATTGATGTCTTGTATTAATTCACATTTATGGGGTTATTGAGCTGAATAAATATATAAATTAACTAAAAAATTTAGAAACGACCAGTTACTTATTAGTTACTTTTAAAAAATTTAATAGATGTGTGTGTGTCAATTATTTTATGTTTATTCATATAATTGTTATCGCTATACAATTTGAGCGTTAATTAGATATTTAAACTAATTTAGTTGGTCATTTAAAATAAATCGACGGATTTATAAATTTATGTGGCTTAGATGTCTTATATTAATTCACAAATGTAGAAAGTAACTAAACATACAGACACTTACTTGTTAGTTATTAAAAAATATAAATATAACTGTAAAATCATGTTATATCTTATAAATACAGTATTTTATATTACTGTTAAGTATATGTACAATACATGGTAGCGAATAGGTCTTGATATAAAGCTCTTAAATGACTAGTCATAGTATTTGTTAACTCAAATGTAAAAATTCAGAATAGTTAACTATTAAAACATTGATATTTTAGTCATTTATTGGCAATGTTTATCATGCAGAAAATGTTCATGAAAAACTAAAATTTAATCATATAAAATTAGAATGAACGTAATTGAAAATCAACTTAATTAAAAAAAACATATTTATTTAATTTAGTTACTCATATATGATCTTTTTGACTGATTTACTTAGGTTTCAAAGTTAATATAACTAGTATATTTAGTTTAGACTTCTAGTTCAGTGTGCTATCATATCGCGTGACCCCACTTGATCCGAAACTGTACTATCACTTAGTCAGCTTAATTGTTAATCAATATTTCTTTTATTTTCATCAATGCCACAGACTTGCATTTATTTGCATTATACTAACAATAAATTGTTTTTTAGAAATCTATAATGCGAATACTAATAAAAATATCATTATATTTACTTGGCTTTAATTTATTTTGCTATCATTTTCATTATACATCTTCATTTCTATTATTAAACCGAATATTATAAGATATGTAAACAAAAGAAGTATATACTTAAACGGTTAATTTGGTATACCCTGTGTTATACAAATTGTTTAAACATAACATCCATTATAGTATTTACTCTCACGGCTCATTTAAAGAGAAAACAATATAAAGTATTCTAAGGTGAATATGAATGGTTGCATAAGTAGGATGATTGACTGTATTATAAAAAGTCTAGAAAACTAAGGTAACATAGAGCTTTACGTTGAACTAAAAACACGTATCATTGGTCTGATTTTCAACTAATTGACAAGCCTGATACTCAGTTATCTCCCTACACAACATACGGACACAAAAAACTTAAGGATACAAGTGTAGAAGAATGATTTGCATATCTGAAATGAAATTTATGTTGAATTTAACATCTATATTGTATTATTATTCCATTTTTATATTGGTTTTTTCCGTTCAAAGTGAGCCAATGAGTTCAGTTTTTATTTAATGAGTAAATCAGTAACAAGATATAACTTTTTATTGACATAAACGTTTAATATATCTTATTTTTTAAAAAATACCTAAGTCTATAATAATGAAGTTATCCATGACCTTACTAAAATAAATTATTCATGTTGAATCAGTTACAAGTTTTTTTAAAGTTATTTGAAAGTTCAATTTTTTCAATACGTGTTCGTGATATTTATGTTGAAATTATAAGAAAAGGCTCGTATTAATATAAATTATCAACATAACATACGGTATTTAATACACTATAAAGTTATTAATGGATTCATTGTTGTTTTATTTACTCAATTATCTTTACAAAGTAGGAAAAAACATACGTTTAACCAAAAGTGTCATTTATATTTAATCGTTGTATATTATAATAGTTTAAACATTTATGAAGATTCTTTCTTGGAGACATTAAACGTTTTTATCCATTTAATATTTACAGAACTGCAAGCTCTAATGTGTTTAACATATTAGATTAAGATTTTACTTAAAGCTCTTGTGCGTAAGATCCTAATGGAAATCTGAAATAAAACGTATAGAGAATTTCTAAATAATCTCTCATAATACGTTTGATAAGCTGATATTATTGGATCGGTTATCGGATTTGTTGTTTTGGTCTTGATTTGATCGGAGCGCGGTGTGTCATGGTTTAAGTATAACGAACGACTAACAACTCGGTCTGAGTAAAGCTAGAACAAAAAAAATCATATACGTATTTACTATAATATAATGCAAACTCGAACCGTCTGACATTAAGGTCAAGCGATATGATAGCGTGCCTGAAGTTTCCGCTCTTTGCAGATTTTTATTGAATTATATGAATTTTTATATCTGCCTCACTAGCACATATAGAGTATATATTAAAAATAAACATTCTTACAAATATTTACTAATTGATTAAAAAAAAATAGTCGTCAGGTCACCTAAACTTTGGTTGTTGTTGAGAAACATGTATGTACAGATGAAGTTGCCGCTCAATTAAAATTGGTGTTTTAGTTATTTATTGGTTATGTTTATCACACAGAAAATGTTCATGGAAAAAACTAAAATTTTAATCCCATAAAATTAGAATGAACGTAATTAAAAATTTTTGACCGATTTACTTTATATATATATATATATATATATATATATATATATATATATATATATATATAAGTAGTAGGGATATGGGACATTGACAACATCCCATGAGGAGTTTTCATCCCGTGAGGGGGTCAAAGGTCAAAGGTCAAAGGTCAAGGTCAAGGTCAAGGTCAAAGGTCAAAGGGGTCAAAGGTGAATTTTTTGTCAAACGGTGAGTCGGTGGTGGGGGAAGTCACGTGACCGGATCCAAGATGGCGGCCCCCAGTCCTGCCAACCCGTTGGGAATTTTCCCTCCCGAATTTCCCTCAAATTCCCTTTTGTACTATATAAAATACACTATTAGCCTTGTTTTACTATATAAAATGAACTTTTTTCTCACGTCATACGATATAAAATACACTCTTAACATAACTTTTACCATGTTATACTATATAAAATACACTCTTAGCCTAACTTTTACCATGTTATACTATATAAAATACACTCTTAGCCTAGCTATACTATATAAAATGACCTTTTTTTTTGTCCAATAAGGCGTCTTTTCCCTCCCGCGCCAACTCAGACTCGGTACCCCGTGGGAATTTTCACTCCCAAAATTTCCCTCAAATTCCCTTTTTGTACTATATAAAATACACTATTAACCTTGTTATACTATATAAAATGCATTATTTTTCTCTTATACTCTATGGAAACTTGACCTTGACGACATGCACAAAACATATTACGTAAAGCATGCAAAGATACTCACCCTTTATGGTCGGTAGAATGTTAGTACAAAGCCTCTGAAGGAACGTCAACCTCCTCTACCAGCTCAGAGGTCACTCTTTTGATTTTTAAGGGTAAACAAAGAGGCTCCCACAGGTCTAGACCATATACCCCTGTGGTACGGAGAAACAAACCCTTGTAATAAGCCCCAGCCATCGCTCATTACGTTGGTGGTCATCCTGCCACCTTTCCATAGAGATTTACTCTAGGTGTTTATAGTAAATCTCGTAGACCATGTAACTTGCGAACAAAATACACGGTATGAAGATCAATGGGGTGCAGCGTCTTTTCCTTTGTTCTTCTTCTTGCATTAAAAATGCTTTGCAGTCGTGTACTCGATCTTCTGGTGTTTTGAAACACTTAAACATCTTGCAGCAATGCTCCATCTTTTTGAAACAATAACACAGCAGACGTAGATCCAAATTCTTTGATCAGTACCAAGTTGTCCGGTATTGATTCCCCCTCATGCAAAGTGTCGACGTATCTTCTAGGTAGAAACACCTTGATGTCCTCCTCCAAATGCGGATCAAACAGTATCGCAACGAGAGTCTCACCGTATTTCGTATTTATGCGTGTAATACTTTTGACTGGATACTGGATGTTGGATGACAAATCTCCAACCTTGACAGTAATGTAATTCATCGGAGTAGCAGCATTGAAACGTTCGAAAAAAGATGCCATGATAAACTGATAAGAAAAGTGAAAATACGAGTCCTTTTATACTCTCATTTGACCTTGAGAATCACGGCTTGTTAGGAGTATTGTGCTTTCTTCCCCGAAGGCCTATGCACGAGTCGTAACACTTGTCCCTGCATTCCCAGACAAGACTATGACTATCAAGTCAATGCCTGTCATTGCACTCTGTGCATTGACAAGTCTTGACCCAAGTTTCCACACCACCCAAGGGGTATAGGGTCATTGCACTCTGTGCAAAGGCGCGTTTTTTATTATAGTGGGTGTCCCCAGTAGGCATAATCCCACTTACTTTAATGTAACTTGCCTCAACCATCGCAAGCTACGGTGATAGCCACTCCATAACAAAATTGCTACCTCCCAGTATTATTTTTATGATTTTTTTTTTTTTTTTATTTTTTTTATTTTATTTTATTTTTTTTTTGATCCCCTATAAGTTGAGACCCATCCCCCCCCACCAAAGCTGGGAAGCGTGCCAACTGGGGGATGGCTCAAAACGAGTAAAGCGATGGGATCACGGGTGGCAGTTGGAGGGTCCAAAATAAAACTCGGCAGCTGAGCGAAACTAATTTATTACCAAAATCAAAATAATTAATTAATAACAAGGAATATAAACTAATTAAAAATAAATCAATAAATATAAATAAAATAAATATTAACATCAAAAAAATCTTGGGTATTTCAAAAGCTTTTCCCTCTTTAATAAAGAATAATTAAGTCCCCATGGCTGTTTCATAATTCACTGTAAAGTATAAGTTTTAGGCCTAGGCCACATACAGTTCCATAATCATTTTTTCTTCTTTTTTTTCTTATATTTCACTGTTTTTCTTGGTTTATTATTTTGTTTTCTATGTAAAAATTTCAACAGCCCCCAGCTCAGCCGCCGGGAAACAAAAACATGGAAAACACTGACCTGAGGACAGGAGACTTATACCACAGAGATGAAGAGCGGGTAACGGGCGACTCCAGGCTCCAACATGGTCCTCAGGCCAGGCTAGCAGTGCAGAAGGTAGACAATCCCCGGACGGCAGGCCGAGGGCAGAAACGTCCTACTCAAGGACCCTGGACTGTAAGGCTCAACACACAGCACATCAAATACAGTCCAGCCATCACAACAAAATATTACACATAACCACTACATATAAGTGTGCATGATTTCGCCAACCTTAACATGAAGAGACAAACTTATACATGATTGGAGC
>JAQJVL010008902.1:0-17971 GCA_035578905.1 Stictocephala bisonia
GCCTTCATGGCTGTTGTAACTACCCAAGCTGCGGCTTTCTCTCCGACAGATGAATCAGACGCCTTAAACCTTTGCCAAGCTCTTTCGGCCAAGTCTCTGTCCGCTTGTGCTCTCTGCTCAGTGTCTGAATATTTTGAGTAGGCTATATCGTGGACCTTACAAGCTTCGTCCAAACCGTTTATTCCCTGATCACCACGAGCTAACCTCTCCTTTAACTTGGTGCCACCCCCACAGTACCTGTATCCTGGTAGGTGGAGTTCCACTGGCAGTAGATCTATACCCCTGTTTAAGGCTGTTCCAGCTAAATGTCCAATTCCTTTGAGTGCACTAGATACGAGTCCCCTTCCGTAACGTGACGTTTTATTTCTCATTAGATGTGTCCCATACGAAGGATAGTTAAGGAATGAAGGGACCTAGCTATGTTTCTCTTTATATTACCCCTCAGCTTGCTCATCGAAGACTTCAGCCCAGTTTATGTAGTTATCGGCGGTCAGTGTTTCTGTACTCCACCCTTTAGCGCCATGGATATGGGAAAAAAGTACCTGTCCGAGTTTTCTAAGTTGTTTTTCTGATTTAACGCTGTTTTCATGAATCCGCCCCTCCAGTGCATTAACTGTCTCTTTAAGTGTTGTCAGCACTGTACCTATCGTTGTTGTTTTGAGACCCATCCCCCCCCCCACCAAAGCTGGAAAGCGTGCCAACCGGGGGATGGCTCAAAACAAGTCGAGCGATGGGATCACGGGTGGCAGTTGGAGGGTCAAAATAATACTCGGCAGCTGAGCAAAACTAATTTTATTATCAAGCAAGCAAAAATTAAAAAAAAAAAAAAACGGCAGAAGGCCACAACAAAAAAACCAGAAAGCCACAATAAAAATAGGCAGAAGGCCACAATATAAATTCTCACTAAATAAATAATAACAAACACTAAAATTACCAAGATACTACACAATAATAACAAACGCTATAAATACCACAAACTCTACAAATACCAAAATTTAACAATTAATCAACTACAGGGTGTATGGCCTATCTGCAGTTTAGCCTGAGACACCCCAAAACGTAAGAAAAATATTAAGCCCCAAAAAAAGTGAAAATTTAGAAAACTTTTGGATCACAACACTTAACCCGGCAATTTAGCCCACACATCCCTTGATTCCACCGGGCCAGGGAGTAAGCCGGAATCCCTGGGCAGCTCCGAATTAAAAATTAAGCAAAGCACAATAATCCCCTTTTGGTGAAAGTTTAAAAAAATTAAATAATTTAAAACAAAATATAACACGGTACCGTTCGAGTAAAAATTCACTTCAAACCCCCCCCCCCCTAATACACTTAACAAAAAAAATAAATAACAATAACTAGGCCTAAACATATAAATAAAGAATACTATAGTTTAACAGTAGGGCCTAACAAAATATAAAAATTTGAATAACTATAACAATAAAATAAACTAAAGATTAACAACAATAAATATTAACACAAACTTTTTTTTTATATTTTAAAAACCCTTCTTTTTTTCTTAAATTTGCAATATCTATAACAATGTCCCCCATGGCTGTGTTTCCTAAAATCACTGTTCGAGTTTTAGGCCTAGGCCACATACAGTTCCACAAACTTTTTTTTTCTTCTTTTTTTTCTAATTTCACTGTTAGAGACCCCCAGCTCAGCCGCCGGGAAAACTAAATGGAAAGCACTGACCTGAGGACAGAAGACTCATACCCAAAGATGTAGCTGGGGCAGAAGGGTCACCAATGGCCTCTATACATGGTCCTCAGGCCAGGCTGGCAGTGCAGAAGGTAGACAATCCCCGGACGGCAGGCCGAGGGTAGAAACGTCCTACTCGAGGACCCTGGACTGCAACCAGACCACAGCACATAAAAAGCAGTACAGCCAACCCCCAAAATACTATACATAACCCCTAATACATGACATGGCAAAACAAAACAGGAACAGACAAAATTGTACAGAATTGGAGCACCCTAGAAAATAAAAGATAAATTTTTAGGCTATGACTAATTACGTTGGAAACTCAGATTTAAGACAAATTACAAATTAACAAATTATAAAAGAATTAATTACGTATATGGAACTAAAAAAAATGACAAACTGAATACTAGGCTATGGATACATGAGCAATAGGTTATAACATGAAAATCAAAGTGTACAGCTAGGCTAGGTTATTGGCAAGGAACAAAAAATATGGTAAATCGGTAACTACAACTGTAAAAAGGCTCAACAAAACATTATACAGAATTACAATTGAAAATAAAGGCAGATATAAAAAGCATTAACGGTAATTAACGGTAAAAAGTAACATGGAAGCACATGGCTTTAACCTAGTCTGAGAAACATCTAGACAAAGAATACAAATTTAACAAAACCCTGAAAACACAACTAAGCCCGATTAATATTTTCAATGAAACAAAAGTATTTTCACCAAAAGGGTGATTAAATATTAAAACTTACAAAATTAACACTTACGTTTTAGTTTGTCTAGCCACTCATCGTCAAGTTGATCGGCAGCAGAGACTGAACAGACAGGACCACCTGACAGAGGTTGGAACCAGGAACGAAACGGATCGAAACCAACGGCCACCAACTACGCGAAACGCAAGGCAAAAGCGAATCTCAGGCAGCCTGGCAGACAACGACGAAAAAACGAAACTGTACCGGTCCAAGACCCGGTACAACCTCCCTCTGCAAACCTCAACACACCCAGGCAGGGGAGCAAACTCGGTACCTCAGGGAACCAAGAGAAGACGAAGACCTCCGAAGAGTGGTGTTCCAAGGACGTCCAAGAGAAACTAAGAGGGGAAACCCCTCGAACAGGGAGCAAACTACCCTGACTGTCGGGCCCGACAAGAAAAAAGAGAGAAAGAAGACTCTCTCAGAACAGCCACCTAGGGCGCAGAGGTGATCAATCTCTTTGCCCCAAGAAACCCCCAGGAACACCAACTCCTGGACCAACCGTTCCCCGGAAAGCCTTAAGCTGGGACACATGGGCTTTCCTAAACACCCTGCCTGACTGGGGATCAACCAGCAGAGCAGTCACCAGTGACAAAAACCTATCGATGCGGTGGGGACCAGACCACCGATAGCACAACTTTGCAGCTCTTCGTTCCGCGGCCGAACTGACCGGGTGAGCCTGACAAAGAACCAGATCTCCAACCTGAAAAGGGTTAGGAGTACGACCCTTATCATACCTCCTCCTCACTCTCTCTCTAGCACGTAGCAGGTTGCGCCGAGCAGCCCGCCACGTGGACACTACGTCAGTGGCACCTGGCGTAGGTAGAAGATCCTCTAGCCTCTACAAGTTGGACAAAGGGTTGTTAGGAGGGTAGCCATGTAGAATCTCGAAGGGAGTGGCATTGTGACTCTCATGCTTGGAAGAATTAAAAGCAAGCTGGAGCCAAGAGAGACTCTCATCCCAGGTGTTCTGCTTCTCAGCATGGAAGGTAATAAGGGCAGACCGAAGATTGCGGTTGAACCGCTCTGCATGAGAAGGCTGTGGGTAATAAGGAGAGGTAGTCACATGCCTGATACCATTGCCAAAACAGAACCTACGAAACTCATGGGAGGTAAACTGGCTACCGTTGTCGGACACAAGAGTGGAAGGCACACCAAAGTGCTGGAAGAGTTGGGACTGGAGAGCACGGATGGTGAGCTTAGCCGTGGCACTCCGAAGTGGGAAAAGCCAAACGAACTTCGAGAAAGCATCCACACAAACAAGTAGGTAGGAGCTACCTGACTTGCTACGGGGAAAAGGACCCACGTAGTCGATGAACACCTTCTCAAAAGGACGCTCGGCCTCCTCAGAAGATAACAACCCTAACCTTGCATTCTGACTAGGCTTGCTGAGAGAGCACAAGTGACAAGCCCGCACTCTGCCAGCAACATCCCGGTCCATGCCCTTCCAGATGAAGTACCTACGAATCTTAGCGATGGTCTTATGAATGCCAAGATGACCGCCCACAAGAGAAGAGTGATAATATTGAAAGACCATCGGTACTAGATGACTAGGCAGCACTACACGGGGTTCACCCCTCTGTCGAGGACGGCAACAGAGTACCCCTTTGGACAGAAAATAGGGAGGGTGGGCACCTCCCTCTTGAAGCTCACCTAAGATGACTGACAGCTCAGGATCTTTCTGCTGATGGGACAGTAGGTCGTCAAAAGCCAGAGGGAATGGAAGGTCGATGATGGTGAAATTGTAAATGGCCAAACCACACAACAACCCAATAAGATAATACATGATTTCATCCTCAAACGAAGTCTCAGAAAACCAAATTGTATTAGTTTCTTCGTAAGAGCAAAACATTCCATACTTAGGATCAAGTATCTCTCTTAGCAATAGTAAAAAGAATTCTTTAGTTACGCCCCCTGCATCTTCTGCCTCTTCCCCCAGAAATGTCACCTTCAGCGGTTTTTTAAAGTCACGCTCGCTGTAGTTAGCCAACTCTCGGATAGTGTCATTAACAATATTATCTCTGGTGACATGCAATTCCAGGAATTGTGTTTTGGTCGGATTGGTGATGTCAAAGAGAAGAAATGTCCTGAGCATATCAACAGATGCCTGATTCATGGCAGAACGCATCTGTAAGGCCTGGTCAGTTTGAAGTAATAAAGTTTTTGTTTCAGAATCAAACAGAAATGGGTAGTTGCAAAAAAACTTCCTTCCATTGTTCCCATCCACTATTGGGCTTTCGTCCGAGATCTATTCCACAAGGTCTGTGGAGGCAGAGTGTTGCAACTCTTCCATGCTCAGGAATTGATGGCTGTTGTTGTTGGTAATGAGAAATATGACTGGGAGGCGTTTGAGAGCAATGCAAAATACAAGGGAGGATATAATAGCTCGCATCAAACCATTCGGCTCTTCTGGGAGGTGTTTCATGAGTTGCCGATTGAGGAGAAGAAGAAGTTCTTGTTGTTCCTAACCGGCACTGACCGGATTCCCATACAAGGGATGAAAGCAGTTTGTATTACTATCCAGCCAACTTCTGATGACAAGTACCTGCCGGTGGCTCACACATGTTTCAACTTGCTCGACCTACCCATGTACAAGACCAAGGAGAAGCTTCGCTATAAGTTACTTCAGGCCATTCAACAAACGCAAGGCTTCTCCCTGGTGTAGCAAGTAATGTGGATCCAAAAAAAGAAACCATCTCAATCTTGAAATATATATTTCTGGCAATACACTTTTACTGTGGTACCGTATAATGTGCATTATTTTAAAACTTATCACATTGATTCTCTATGATCTTTGCAGTAAATATATACACTAATCATAGTTACAGCTTGTGGATTGTTTGATCTAAGTAGCCTTGGAGTACATTCCATCCATTAGCGTAATTCTTGTATATTGGGTCACATTTTAGATCTATAGTCCTAAATTAAGCTAGCAAAATAGATCCGTTTTAAGGAATTTCATCTTTTTATCCATTCCAGTTCAAAAAAGTGGGACAATATTTTAATTCTACTACCTTTTTGCTTGCTTTAATAGTTGTATTGAAATGAATACCATAATTGTCTACCTCATCTGTAATGCTATAAATTCATATTTCTCTGTAACCCATAATTTAAAAGTAGGTCAGGCACTTAGCAAGTCGCAATAACATTTGTGACTATTTGGATGAGTCACATAATGCCATGCATACTTTTGGTTTCTGATTTTCAACTATAAAACTGTACTTTTCACATGTTCACTGCTAACCAAATATTATGTCTAACGTACGAAGTGTGGCTAGAAAAAAACCGAACTGAGGATAAAAATAAAATTTGCTTACAAATACTTACAAAAAAAAAAAAAAAAAAAAAAAAAACAATTGAGACCCATCCCCCCCCCCACCAAAGCTGGAAAGCGTGCCAACCGGGGGATGGCTCAAAACAAGTCGAGCGATGGGATCACGGGTGGCAGTTGGAGGGTCAAAATAATACTCGGCAGCTGAGCAAAACTAATTTTATTATCAAGCAAGCAAAAATTAAAAAAAAAAAAAAACGGCAGAAGGCCACAACAAAAAAACCAGAAAGCCACAATAAAAATAGGCAGAAGGCCACAATATAAATTCTCACTAAATAAATAATAACAAACACTAAAATTACCAAGATACTACACAATAATAACAAACGCTATAAATACCACAAACTCTACAAATACCAAAATTTAACAATTAATCAACTACAGGGTGTATGGCCTATCTGCAGTTTAGCCTGAGACACCCCAAAACGTAAGAAAAATATTAAGCCCCAAAAAAAGTGAAAATTTAGAAAACTTTTGGATCACAACACTTAACCCGGCAATTTAGCCCACACATCCCTTGATTCCACCGGGCCAGGGAGTAAGCCGGAATCCCTGGGCAGCTCCGAATTAAAAATTAAGCAAACCACAATAATCTCCTTTTGGTGAAAGTTTAAAAAAATTAAATAATTTAAAAGAAAATATAACACGGTACCGTTCGAGTAAAAATTCACTTCAAAATCCCCCCCCCTAATACACTTAACAAAAAAAATAAATAACAATAACTAGGCCTAAACATATAAATAAAGAATACTATAGTTTAACAGTAGGGCCTAACAAAATATAAAAATTTGAATAACTATAACAATAAAATAAACTAAAGATTAACAACAATAAATATTAACACAATTTTTTTTTTATATTTTAAAAACCCTTCTTTTTTTCTTAAATTTGCAATATCTATAACAATGTCCCCCATGGCTGTGTTTCCTAAAATCACTGTTCGAGTTTTAGGCCTAGGCCACATACAGTTCCACAAACTTTTTTTTTCTTCTTTTTTTTTCTAATTTCACTGTTAGAGACCCCCAGCTCAGCCGCCGGGAAAACTAAATGGAAAGCACTGACCTGAGGACAGAAGACTCATACCCAAAGATGTAGCTGGGGCAGAAGGGTCACCAATGGCCTCTATACATGGTCCTCAGGCCAGGCTGGCAGTGCAGAAGGTAGACAATCCCCGGACGGCAGGCCGAGGGTAGAAACGTCCTACTCGAGGACCCTGGACTGCAACCAGACCACAGCACATAAAAAGCAGTACAGCCAACCCCCAAAATACTATACATAACCCCTAATACATGACATGGCAAAACAAAACAGGAACAGACAAAATTGTACAGAATTGGAGCACCCTAGAAAATAAAAGATAAATTTTTAGGCTATGACTAATTACGTTGGAAACTCAGATTTAAGACAAATTACAAATTAACAAATTATAAAAGAATTAATTACGTATATGGAACTAAAAAAAATGACAAACTGAATACTAGGCTATGGATACATGAGCAATAGGTTATAACATGAAAATCAAAGTGTACAGCTAGGCTAGGTTATTGGCAAGGAACAAAAAATATGGTAAATCGGTAACTACAACTGTAAAAAGGCTCAACAAAACATTATACAGAATTACAATTGAAAATAAAGGCAGATATAAAAAGCATTAACGGTAATTAACGGTAAAAAGTAACATGGAAGCACATGGCTTTAACCTAGTCTGAGAAACATCTAGACAAAGAATACAAATTTAACAAAGCCCTGAAAACACAACTAAGCCCGATTAATATTTTCAATGAAACAAAAGTATTTTCACCAAAAGGGTGATTAAATATTAAAACTTACAAAATTAACACTTACGTTTTAGTTTGTCTAGCCACTCATCGTCAAGTTGATCGGCAGCAGAGACTGAACAGACAGGACCACCTGACCGAGGCTGGAACCAGGAACGAAACGGATCGAAACCAACGGCCACCAACTACGCGAAACGCAAGGCAAAAGCGAATCTCAGGCAGCCTGGCAGACAACGACGAAAAAAACGAAACTGTACCGGTCCAAGACCCGGTACAGTTTGTGGACTCAATATTTCCAAAATATGTGATTTTGTTTCGGTTAACACTTTTAAGTTTACGGCCTCGTCCATTTCTTTCGCGTCCCTAACAGATTTAATTCCCATGTTATCAAAGTCCCAATCGTCCTTGCGTTTCTTTGGACAGTTTTCTAGTAGGTATGACTTGGTTACAGCATCTTGATTATCATGTGGGTCGGCTACAGAAACTAAACGTCGCTTTTCAAAACTCCAATAACTACTAGTTTTAACAGGGACGACAGCATCTACGTAACGTTTGGTCGCCGCATGATTCGGACCTGTAGGGTCCTTTACCCTTGTTATAAGCCTATCTCCTAAGTTGACTGTTTTTTGTTGGTACAGTACACATTGTTCACCTATAGTTTTCAAATTCACGGCATCTCCGAGCTCCTTTGGTGATGCTAGGTTTTCTATCCTCTTGTTACGCGCAGAATAGCTGTTTTGTAAGTTTGGCATTGTGTTAGCCTCAAAGTATGTTCTCGTAACAGCGTCGTTGTCTGCCACGGGCATGCCGACGTTAACCATTCGTTTATTTTCAATATCATAGTTTCCTTCGGGTGTTAGTTTAAACCCTTCGCCCGGTGGTCCTTTGCCACTTACATTGCCCTCAGAGGGCAAGACACGTCCAAACTTGTCCACAGACATAATCTAACTGATGACATTAAACTTATGAAAATACTTTTTATACATAAGTATATTTGTTTCTTCCAATTAATTACAATTGTCTATGTACGTGACGTATTCCCAATCATACGTGCATGATAACCCACTAATTATTTTGTTTACTGACAGACGAACAGATTATAGAGGAAATGCATATGTTGCAGTTTGATATCACTATACTTGACCTCAAGGTTATCATGTGATTGATATGCACGTGGAGCTGACTGATGTAACATTAACCTCAAAGGTCAACTGCTATCACAAGTATTGCCAACTGTGAATTCTTTCCTATTTTCAGAATGTAATGAAACTAAACTATAAGCCGATTAATGTTTTGTAACGACTATTACTAGCTCCTGATATGACTTTAGCTTCTTTTAATTCCTCGATTATGTTTTGAAATTCGTTCCATTTCCAGCCTCTGTCGAATCTATAATTAGTTTTAATCTGTCACATAATTCGTTTGGATTGTCCCAATAGGAAATGTCACGTGATCCAAAGTCTTTTAGCCCTTTACCGTACATTTGTTTGGGGAATAACGTAGAAATTATGTTTTTATATTTTATGGACTTTGTCGGTCGGTTAATGTGATTATGAGGTAGATACCCCTTTTTATGCGCATTTGTTTTTATCAGCATATCTTTATAAGCGTCCAAATCATCTTGTGTGTATAACTTTTCGTCGGGTTGCCTTTTAAATAATAGTTCGTAAAGGCCTTCGGTTCCTCTGTATTGTACATTGGTCAAGTGAATGTTTCCTTCGTTGTCGAATGTAAGCGGTTGATTACCAACCATTAGTTTATCATCGTCTATATGTGGCCCGTATATGTTGTCCATTTTATTCTTAACACCAGCTTCATCTTTTAAAAGTTTTAACATGTATTTTTGTGTTATGGGCGCGTTAAATGTCTCTAGGACGTACTGTGAAGCCTCGTGAAACTTTGCGGGGCTTTGTATCAATTGACTAACCGAGGGTGGAGGGGGAGATGATGTTTCAAACACTTGTGTATCTTGAATAAATGACGGTCCTCTAGGTGTTGACATGTATTCTGGCTTAAAATTATCCTGCTCGTCCACACTGAGTTCCATAGGCTCCTCCTTTGGTTCGTCTTTTATATCCGTTCTGTTTCTAAGTTCAGTTAAAATTGGTTTGTACTGTTTTTCTAATGTTTGTTCGGTATACACGTTACCCAACTTGAAAGCACGATACTTACGACGGACAGCGTCTTGTAGCTGTATAATTCTTCTCGTAAGAGATTGATGTTTACTGTTTCGTGGCATGTTTGTAAAACTTGTCCTAGGTGTGGATCACACAGGGACTTGTCGCGAACTGTTGTTGAAAATCAAAGTAGGCCGTATTTATATTACGAGGCTAGAAACTTGTCAAAGCCAACTCTGTATCTCCCTTTATCTAACTCACAGTCCTTACTAATACAGATAAAACTATACTTGTCTTTCCAAGCTAAAGCGCACATTTCTTTAAACTTTTCAAACGTCATGTCTGTGTTTACATGGTCATTGTAAACATGTTTGAGATTTGTTTCGTCCTGCTTGAATAAAATAATCAAGTTCGTATTGTCCCTTACTAGTTGTTTAGGTATTCTGCTGTAGGTTTGTCCTATGTAGAAGCAATCAATGTTGTTATGTCGACCCATGGTAAAGTAGTTGCGTATATTATCGTGTTTTTCACACGCAATGTCATCAAATATCATAATAGAGTTAATTTTAGCTTCTTTGGGCGATAAGACTTTAGTATTTTCATCGAATATAAAATATCCAATTTCTTTGGGTAAAACACTTTTTAAAAATTGATACTTTGGTTGATGTAGGGACTTTGAGAAAATACAAACATTTTCAAACCTTAATCCGTTTGGATCGAACAACATGTTGAAAACAACATTTGTTTTACCACAATTACTAGGTCCAGCCACTATGCACCTTATAGTGGATGGTAATAATGGACCGTGTTTAATACCACTGTCTGTACGTATAGTGTACATGTCAAAGTTTTCGACAGGTAGCTTTGTGTCCTGTTCAATAACACGCATTGTTGGGTTATGGATGAAAGTGTAAGGGAAACCTTTATTTATACCAAGTATTTCTTGTTTACCCATGTATTGTGTTTACCGTCATATCCTGCCCATTTAACTAGTACTTTGTTTCCTTTTTTTCTAAGTACTTTTTCAATCAGGTATACGTCGTCTGTCTTGGATTTCTGTAGCTCTTTTTCGTAGAAACTTCCTTTGATGACGTCACCGGTGTGGTCTTTGAGGAGGTAGGTTGTAGGAATAGTAGTTTGGACTTTGTACACAGTAAATATCTCGTTAGTCCAGTTGGGTAGGTATCCTTTGTCAAATACTTTTTTTATACTTACTTATCCTCACCTTGTCGCCTACTTTAAAGCGGACCTTTTTATCCACTGTCTTGTACCTTTGTCTGTTTTTATTAATGTTTTTTCTGACTATGTTTTCATTTCTTTTGTTCACATGACTTGGGGCCATACCAATAGTTTTATGTTTTCTTGTGTTGTATTCGTCCAACAGGGAAGGTAGTATTTTGACTCATTGATACTTACCTTGCTCCGTGAACTTTCGCCACATTAATGATTTAAGGCTACGGTTGAACCGCTCTACGATGGATGCCTTCTTATCACTATAGCTCGAGTAATGGTTTATACCATATTTTTTCATTAGCTTTGTGAATCCTACATTGTAAAATTCTTTACCCGCATCTGTTTGTAAGTGTTTCATTTTATTGGACTCTAATACGGGTGTTATGGCTTTAACGATTTCTGGGCCAGTCTTATCCTTTAATGGGACAGCAAAGGCGTATTTGCTAAAACAATTTATTATTGTCAAGATGTACTTGTACCCTTGGTTTTGTTTAGAATAAGATATCATTTCGACCAAGTCAGCTTGGAACAAGTCTTGTATTCCCTTAACTTCTACATGTCTAGTGGGGAACTTTTTTCTAGCTGGGGCATGTAGCTCCCTTGCTATCTGCTCTCTTACACTCATAGTGGAAGAATGAAGGGTTTCAAGGTAAGTTTAACAATTTATTTGTTTTTCTTTGGTGTATAGAGCCCCAACCTCGCTCTATACGGTGGCAGTCGACCATAAAAATAATGTTTACTGCCTCCCTGCCAATTGTAAAGCCTTTGCCTAACGAGCAACACACATTCGCTTTTGGATACGGGTTTTTACGCCCCAGAGCCACATTCACTTTTGGATACGGGTTTTCACGCCCCAGAGCCACATTCGCTTTTGGATACGGGTTTTCAGGCCCCAGAGCCACATTCATACAGTTGCCCGAAAGGTAAAGGCACCATTAGTTGGATAAAAGGTAGTATTATTTTTTGACAGATATGTTTACATCATTTTAAAACATAAAGAGACTATTCAATATGATGCATATTTTAGAACTATTAGTTTGATTTGTAATTGCTGATATGTTAATGGGACCATTAGCGATAAGACGTTTTGCGATAACAATGATGAAGTGTTTAGAGATGCAGGAATGTTTTCATTGGAATGAATTTACTATACGGATTGTTTTTTTACGATTGTAAAAGAGTTTACTCAAAACTAACTTAACATTACTTACCTGGCGTAGGAGTTACCGTAATCAAGAAGAAGGTTCACCCAGTACGGTGTCTGCACTAGGGTTGGGTCGAGCCCATCCAATGCTGTAAATTGGGTTTCTACGGACGTGTTAGTAACCATGGGTTAAAATCTCATTCCATCGCTTTTAGTAGTTGAAAGTATATAATCTTTATATTATTACAAAGCAAGCTGATATTTCGCCTTTGTGACGTGAACAATATTGTGTTTTCAAAGTGTTGTTTAGAAGAGTTTAACAAAGTTCTGATGAAGTGGAGTTGGTGTCATATGTTTTAACAACATGGTGTAACCGTTGGAATTTAAATAAATAAATAAATATGCAAGTGACACAATAAGAACAGGATGTGGGGAAGGAAGGAGGTAAGGGTTCTGGAAGGACGTTCTGACTTTTTTTTAGTTGTTCTTTTATTGTTTTTCTGTTTCAATGTTACTTTTTGAGTTATGGGTGAGTTTTGGTTTTTTGTTAATGTAGTCGTGATCATGTTCTAAGGTTCGTTTTTTATTGATGATGTGGTGTCCGTATGCTAGTGTATCGATTCCATTATTCAAGATGTAGCGTTTGTCGTCGAATGGTGAAAGGGATAATTTTGAAACGTTCTGGGTGAATATCAGTCGTTATCAGTCTCTTGAGCAGAGCGGACGCTTATCGCAGTGCGGTCTATCCATAGGTCAACTTCGGTGAGTGCTGTGAGTCGGCTTGCTTCTACTTGTAGAATTCTCGTTTTTATTAAAATAATTCTATAAAATGCCGGTGATCTGCAGCGTGTGCAGTCTCGATTGCGTAAAAGAAAATGAATCGATCAAGTGTGTTGGTGCGTGTCAGGGAGTGTTTCACCTGAACTGCATCTCCGGAGAGAGTCAAGATTCCCTTAAAACGCGGGGTGCTAAAAAGGAATGGCATTGCGAGATTTGCAAAACCGCAAAGACTTCATCTGTGGCGAGTAGCAAGTCGTCATCGGCGATGGAAATTACTAAGGAGTTTTTGGTCAGAACACTCGAGGCCTTTAAGAGCGAAGTCTTCGAGGAACTAAGGAAGGGCGCCAAAGAGTTTGCTGAATTCAGAACATCGCTTGATTTCTTCTCGGAAAAGGTGGACAAGAGCAACGAGCTTATGGAGGAGATGAAGCAGACTCTCAAAAAGCTACAGAAGGAGAATGAAGAAATTAAAGAAGAGAATAAAGCCCTAAAAAGATCTGTAGCGGACTTGGAGCAAAGGATGCAGAATATGGAGCAGTATTCCAGGCAGTCTAATATTGAGATCAGCGGAATCCCAGTAACCAAAGAAGAGAAGCTGGAAGAGTTGCTGGAGGACGTGGCGAAAGCTGTCAACGTGGACCTGAGGAAGGAGAGGGTGGTCGCGGCGCACCGAGTGCCAACATACAATCGCAACAGGACGCCGCCCATCATAGTCAAGTTCATCACACGACAGGACCAGGACATCTGGATCGACGCCTTCAAGCAGGTTCGGCCGTTGACGGCGGATAAAATCAACCGAAGTTTCGACAAGGAGAAGGTTTTTATAAATGAACATCTGTCTCCAGAAAACAAGCAGCTGCTGGGCAGGACCAAGGAGGTGGCGCGGGCAAAAGGCTATAAATACGTGTGGAGCAGAGAGGGAAAGATATTTATTAGAAGAGACAATGGAGAAAAATGTATTAGAGTGGACGGAATTGCTGACTTCGAGAAACTGTAGTGTGATTGTAGTTCATCTAGAAGGTATGGACTTAAATTTTGTTTAAATTTTGTTTACATTCGAAGGATACATTTTTAGTATTAGCATGCTACATAGAACGTAAAATTTCCCTTTTAAAAGTTATATTTATAGTCTTATTATTATTAGTTTATAAATTTTTTAAAAAAATGATTTTTTTCCAATACGTTATAATAAGATTGTCTAAGAGGGGTTTAATTATATTATTTTTATTAGATGTCATATTTATTAGAAGTCGCTTCGTTATGCTCTAATTATGCAGCATGCAGTTAATTATAAGTTTCTTTATTTTAATTTTGATGTGATAATATACATTTAAAAATGGTTGAATCATGTTTAGTATTAGATAGTTTTAGTAGCAATTTTTTCTCATCCACATGTGATAGTTTAAATTTTTTACATGTAAATATTAGGAGTTTGCGAAAGAATTTTGATTTATTTTTAGCCAATGTACATAGTGTAGATAATAAAATTGATATAATTATAATGAGTGAAATTTGGATTTTTAAAGAAGAAGTATCGTTTTACAATATTCCTGGATACAATTCATTTTGTAAGAGTAATGATATTTATAGGGCAGGAGGAATAATAGTATTTGTTAAAGAGAATATTTCAGTTCGAGATACACATACAACAGTTGAATCAGTTGACATTTTAGTTTTGGAAATTAAATATAGGTATCTGTTATTTAATTTAGTTAGCGTGTATAGGTTACATAGTTTTAATGTAAACAATTTTTTATTTGATCTGGATAATTTAATTCAGAATTTGAGCAGTAATGTAGTATATATGGGGGATATAAATCTTGACATATTAGAGGATAATAACATAAGCAACAACTACTTGTCGCTTATGAATAACAATGGGTTTAGTTGTTTAATTGAGCAATTTACTAGAATAACAAACGAATCGGCTTCCTTCATCGATCACATTTTTGTAAGATTTAAAAATGTAAATTGTTTTAGAGCGGGAATTTTTCAAGTTGACCTTAGTGACCATTTCCCAATCGGTTTAGTGGCTAATTTTGGGAAATCAAAATCGCAACCGGTGCAAAATTTAGTCCCATACACAGCAAACATAGTCAACTTTGAAGCACTGAGGCAAAACCTAATAGATGAATCAATTTGGAATAAGGTTTACGAAATGAATGATGTAAACGAAGCGTTGAATACGTTTTACGAAATTTTATATAAAGCCATAAAAGATGCTAGTCAAACAAAAAAAATAAAACCGAAAATGCAAAAAGCTAAATTAAGAAGTCCTTGGATTAACGAACATATAGTAAAGAATATCAGCGCTAGAAATAGAATGGCAATCAAAATTATGAAAAGACCATATGACGCAAATTTAAAAGATCAGTTTGCAAGGCTTAAAATCCGCGTTGAAAATGAAATAAAAGTTGCAAAAAATAATTACTATAAACGTTTATTTGATTTTCAAAAGGGAAATGTTAAAGGGCAGTGGGACTTAATAAACCGGCTGACGGACAGGAAAGAGAAGCAGCAGATAAGTCAGATAAGAGAGGGAGATAACAGTATAACGGACCCACAACAAATAGCAGACTTGTTAAATGAATATTTCTTATCGGCGCCCGGTGCGATTGAGGCGGAACTGCCTGGTGGCTTTGGCCTTGACACGACTCAGTTCATCCACTATCAAAATTCTTGTTTCTTGTCGCCGGTATCTAGTGAAGAGGTGCTAAAAATAATAAATAGTTTAAAAAATAAAAAATCAACCGGCAGTGATACCCTTTCTGTAGATCTCATTAAAAATATTGGACCTATTGTTGCAGGGGTATTAGCAGCAATAATTAATTTAAGTTTTGAAAGTGGAACTTTTCCCAGTAAATTGAAAGAGGCAATTGTAGTTCCAATACATAAGAAGGGCAGAAAAGATTTGACAGATCAATACAGACCAATTGCGTTATTGTCAGTTTTATCTAAGATTATAGAGAAATGTATGAAAGCCAGATTATTAAATTTTTTAAATAATAAACGTTTTTTCAACTCAAATCAGTATGGGTTTACGAAAGGGAAAAATACGGAAGGAGCAATTTTAAAATTTACAGAACGCGTATACAACAGTTTTAATGACAACTACAAAACAACCGGATTTTTTATAGATTTTTGCAAAGCATTTGATCTAGTCAATCACAAAATTTTACTAAAAAAGCTACAGTTATTAGGCATACGAGGCAACATGTTAAAGTGGTTTGAAACTTATCTAGAAAATCGTAAGCAAAAAGTTAAAATTTCAAATTGTTTTAGTGAGGTAAAAACAATAAGTCTGGGGGTGCCACAAGGATCGGTTCTTGCAGCGACTTTGTTTCTTATATTTATTAATGACCTATTAAACTTGAGATTAGAGGGAGAAATTATTGGTTTTGCGGATGACATTGCAATACAGTATGTAGAGACAGACTGGGAGCTTATCTGGTTAAAAATGAATGCTGATATGAAAGCAATTAGGGGATGGTGTGAAAATAACAGAATGGTGCTAAATGCGTCCAAAACAAAATTTATAAATTTCGATTTAAGGGGATATAAATTCAATTCACTTTTAAAATTCCATAAGTTTGATTGTTCGCAGCAGTTGTCTTGTAGTTGTGAAGTCATTGAACAGGTGGATAAAATACAATATTTAGGTATATGCATTGATCAAAGCTTAAGCTGGAAACCACACATTAATAGACTACAAAGGAATCTGAGAAATAATATTAGACAGTTTTATTTTCTTAAAAGTTTTATAAATCAGAATTTACTGAGAACATTATATTTTGCGTTAATTCACTCGAGAATAAATTTTATGGGATAGAAATCTGGGGAGGTTCAGGTATTGTAGCAATAAATTCACTTAGAGTGACTCAAAACCACTTTGTAAGAATTATCGCTAACAAACAAAAACGTGAATCGGCTCTTCCCATCTATAAGCAATTAAAGATTTTACCGGTTAGATATTTATTTGTTTTTAAAGTATTGAAAATTTTTTTTAATAGAAGTGGCAATAATGACAACGACAACATTTACAAGAGAACAAGAAGGGAAACTTTGGGTATATTAATCAAACCTAAGGTAAAAAAGGCAATTTTCAAAAGAAGTTTTTCCTTTTTGGGTCCAAAATTTTTCAATGTCCTGCCACTTCATATAAAAAATTGTGTTAGTTTTTTTATATTTGTAAATAAAATTAAAAGATGGATTTTTGAGGTAGAAGATATTGAACAATTATTTTTGGTTTTAGTTTAAGAAGTATTGCTAAAGTTTCTTAGTGGTGGTGTTTTTGGATTGTGCACGCTGTAGTCGACCGGTAGATTAAGTTTTAATGTTAAGTTCTGACTGTACTTGTAAATTTTACAGTAATTTATGTTGAGCTAGCCACACCTACTTGAAAAGTGGCTAGTAATTCCTAAGAAACCAATTTGTAAATTTTGTAACATTCGAAGGAATAAATATTATTATTATTATTATTATTATTATTATTATTATATGTTATGTTTTTCGCTTCTAATGTTTAAAGCGGATGTTGTTTTTAAGGTGTGGTGAAAAAGACATTGTTTATATTGCTCGTGTTTTAGTTGTGTCTTTATAGCGACTCGGGGGACGCCTTTGGCTACCTTTTTTTCCTCCATATTGTATTTTAAAACGGAATAGCACTTTGCTCTTAAACCAATAATTTCCCTATCCGGATTAGAATTCATTTCATCTTTGAATTTACCTAACGCTTTTTTATTTGAAATGCTATAACACGGGTGGCTAGGTGGGTAGTCTGATGTGTCGAAAAGATGAAGTTCGTTTTTAATGTCGGTGTAGACGTCTGGTGTGTAAACATTGTAAAACAGTGAATCGGTATCGGTCATGCAAAGTTTTATATTCTTCCCGTACTTTGCTATTGCCCAATTATAGTGAAAGTTATACATGATGAATTTTGATATTTCCAATACTGAGAACCCGACATATATGGGTCTGTTTAAAAAGATTGTTTGTTTTTTCAATGCCAATCCCGCGATATCTTTGTTGTACGCGAAGAATGTTTTAAGTCTGGGACTAGCTGTCCATTTGACCAATTGCTTTTCGTTGGTAACCAATTTGAAAAAATCGGGACCAAATTTTTTTC
>JAQJVL010008903.1:0-17961 GCA_035578905.1 Stictocephala bisonia
AGGGTTGAACAATAAAATTTTTGTATTCATATGAAAATGGTTACATACCAAAAACATTAAGTGAAGCAAATGAAAATGATGACATCAAATTTAGAACTGTTGACGAGGTTAGCCTCTCAATATTTGTAATTGCAGGGCCTATGAGGTAGTAACGCAACATAACTAACTCTGCGATATAACAATGTAAATTTTATTCTAAAATAACTCTTTTAAACATATTATAGATACCAAGTAAGATTTTCTAGCATTCTTAATATTAGTCTTCAAGTATCAGCACAAAGTCATCATGATAATTCGCTCCCACCACATTTTATTCGGTAAACAAATCTCCCCGCCATGTGATTTGTGACATTTCTGTGGTTAACCTTCAACTGCAGCAAAGTGTTATATCTTAGTTCCTGTAAACGTTGTACTCTTACCTGGTACACAAAATGATTGATGAAACCCCATGCAAAAAAGCTGCCGGCCATGCAATAGAGCCTCTCCTACCGATTCAATGACTAGGGAATTGCTCTTAACCCATTGACTAGACTAGAGGGTTATTAAATAGCTCACATGCTCCAAAAATTGAGGTTTTTTGTTGTAAGATATTTCAAATATTTTATTAAAAGTTTGAATAAAACACCACAAAAATCATAAAAAAGTTTATTTAGATTATATATTTATTTGTTAATGCACCATTCAGTTAAAAAACACAATTAAAAAATACACATTATTGCTAATAACAGCTTTAATATATTTATTATATATGTAGGATTACAAAATTGTTAGAAAATAACTTTTGAAAATGAAACAAAATTATTTATAGAAATTGGTCATGGTGTGGTACTAGCGAAAACAGTCTGGGATGCATAGGACAACGTCACAGTCGCAACATATCCAGGTCGTGTCCCTGCGTTGCTGCTCACTGACAAATGTGACCTGTGGACAGGTCCATCTGCATAAATGGCACGCCCTCCTTAGCTTGTTCTTTTTGTAATATATACGGTGACTACATACAATAAAAACAAAATTTACAACTAATAATCATATAAAAAATAAACACAAAAGATAAAAGAATCTAATGGGCACTGTATTACATAAATATGTTACAAGGAACGTGACTAATATTTTAGGTTAGTACAGTAAATCATAATAAGAAATAATGGCCAAATAATTTCCAATAGCTAATCTAATCTAATAATAAAAAAATAAATCAGCTGTGACTTTTCATAAACAAACAGTGAAATTTTAATCTCAGTTTTTTTTGTGATTTCAGTGATAAATTTGAAAACATATATATTTAAAGATTGGAAAAGAACATTTTGAACTCAAACTTTAACTGTAAAACAAGGTATTATAAACTATAATAATTTTAAAATTTGTAAAACGTGTACATAATATTGAAGTAGAGTTAAATAGGTTAGGAATAATATCAAGTATTCAATCATAAATAGAAAATCATATAATTTAACAGCTGGTAAAATTAAATCAATATATTTAAATAGTATACTGATTTAAGTAAGCTAAGTCATAAGACCCGACAGCTGAAGCAATTCCACAGCAGGCTTGGAGGCTCAGGAGGCAGCCCCTCCACCAAGCTTTGGGTGCGATAGGCCAATAACCTGTTCACTCGAGAAAAAAATTATTACTGAAACCTTAAGAAACAACCGTAAGGACTTTTCGGCAATGACCTTTGGCTTGAAATGGACTACTAAAATTGGTTTTTGGAATGTGAGAACACTATATCAGACTGGAAAGCTCAAGGAAGCAGTGGCAGAAATGATAAATTAGAAATTAGAAATTTTGGGACTGAGTGAGGTTAGATGGAATCAATTTGGAGAAACAAAGACAGATCATGACACAACTTTCCTTTATTCAGGGAAAGCAAATGAGGAAGATGAGCACAGAAATGGAGTTGGATTTTTACTAAGTAAAACAGCAAAAAAGAGCCTGATAGACTGGAAACCTGTCTCAGAAAGAATAATCACAGCAAGGTTCTATTCAAGAGTTAGAAATGTGTCTATAATATAGTGTTATGCACCCACAGAACTGAATGAAGAAATTGAAAAGGAACGTTTTTACACAGAGCTTCAAACAACTTTAAAAGATGTAAACAGGAGAGATATTTTGATCTTAATGGGAGACTTGAATGCAAAAGTAGGCAGTGACAATGTTGGCTTGGAGCATGTGATGGGAAAACATGGACTAGGAGACAGAAATGATAATGAAGAAAGACTTGTTGATTTTTGTGCCAGCAATGACCTTATTTTAGGAGGTACAATATTCCCTCACAAAAACTGTCACAAGGTATCATGGGTGTCCCCCGATTCTGTTACAGAAAATCAAATAGATCATTTTAATGATTCAGAGGAAGTGGAGGAAATCCCTACTTGATGTGAGAAATAAACGTGGCGCTGATATTGGAAGTGACCATCATTTGATGATTGCGACTGTTCGGATAAAAATAGCAGCATCATTTAAGCGGATGGAGAAAACATCCAGGAAATTTGATACATTGAAGCTTAGAGAGATAAATCACAAAGAAAATTTCACCATTGAATTAAAAAATAGATTTGAAGCTCTCGGTTCCATGGATGATGCAAATATAAAAGACCACTGGATGAACATCAAAGAAATATTTGATGACACTGCAAATCACGTTTTAGGAGTGAAGAAAGTGGGAAAAAGGATTGGATGTCGGATGACACATGGAAAAATGTGGAAGATAGGAAAAAAGTGAAAGACAAGCTAAATAATTGTAAAATCCGAAGACAAAAAGAGAGATCTGAAAATAGAATATAGACAAGCGGATATTAAGTGAAGAGAAGTGCAAGGGCAGACAAAAGGAAATGGGCTAACGAGCATGCTCAGAAAGCTGAAGACGCAGCGAGGAAAGGGGATATGAAGGAACTATACAAAATAACTAAAATGCTGTCGAAGAAAAGAATTAAAGTAGCAAATAATAAGGTTAACGTACCTTTTGTCGTCTTCAGCTACAAAATCTTCTTAATTGGATTACCGGTTTCAGAGTAAAAACTCCATGTTCACATCCATTGTACGTTGTCAAAAGTCACATCAAAACATTATACAAAAATTAAAGATTTACAAAAAATATAAAACAATATAACATTCCATTTATGATGGTTAGATCCGGTTTAGCGGGGCACTGGAACAATTTTATCAATTTTTTAAATTTTTTTTTGTAAATTTTTAATTTTTGATAATGGTTTTGATGTATTTTTTACAACGTACAATGGATGTGAACAGGAGTTTTTACTCTAAAACCCGGGGTAATCCAATTAAAAGTTTTTTGTAGCGAAGCCCGACAAAAGGGTACTTAACCTTATTATTTGTTATATATACCCCCAGGAGGCTTTAGCAATGAAAAAATTTAAATGGGTAGCCATTAAGGAAAAGGGATGGAAAGCTATTAACAAATGAACTGATCAAAATGAAAGGGGGCATGATTTTTTACCAACTATTTCGGAAATTGAAGAAAAAGGCCCAACATAAAAGAAAACATTGAGGCTGTGGAAGAAAACAAAAACAAAAACCCTCCTACGAAGAAGAAATAAAAAAAAGCATTGAAGGAAACAAAGAACGGAAACCCCGGGAATGACAATTTCCCCCGGGAAGTTATAAAAGCTGCTCCAGAGTTGTCGATAAAATTTTAAAAACTCAAATTCCAAAAAAATTTTGGCTGAAGGTAAGCCAAATGATTAAAAAACGGGTTACTTTGAAAACTCCCCAAAAAAAAGGGTGACATAACCAAATGTAAAAGGGAAAATTTTACTTCAATTTCCCCGGGGAAAAATATTTGCCAAATAATTTTAAACAGAATAAAAGAGGTTGTTGACAGGAACTAAAAAAAAACAAGCTGGTTTCAGAAGAAACCGGCATCTTGATCAAAAAACACAATGAGGATAATAATTGAACAAGAAAAGATTTCAGAGTTGGTTTAAACCTCGTATTTATAGACTTCTGAAAACCTTTTGACCTGAAAAAAGAGAGATAAGGATGGCACGCGAAGTTTTGGGATCCTGCAAAAAATACTTTTTTAAAAGGAAATGAAAAAAATTACCATTGTAGGGTAATCCATAATGGTAACTAAGTGATCCCTTTGGGGGTGAAGTTGGGAGTTAGGCAGGGTTTTATCACCAACTCTTTTCGTGATCGTGCTGAACCAGGTTTTGCAAAATATAGTAAGAAAGGAGCAAAGGGGATATCTTGGAATTTCCAACAGGGGCTTGAAAAATTTTTGGTTTTGCCGATATATTTGTTTCTTTGCCCCAAAAAATTTTTCGATGACATGGTGGGGAAAGTTCAAGTTTTGGAAAATGAAAGATCTACATTTTTTTTAAAAAGAAATGTTAAGAAAACTAAATCAATGGGGAAAAATGTAGCAAACAACACAGATTCAAAATAGGGGATGAAGAAATTGAAGAATGGACATTTTAAAAATCGGGAATGTCTTAACAAGAGCTGGCGGAACTAATGAAGATGTTGTATCAAAAATTAAAAAAGCAAATGCTGGCATTCAACAGTTTTTATCCATGTGGAAGGCTAGAGACATTTCAACAAGAACCAAGTTAAGATATTCAATAGTAATTTAATCTGTGCGTTATAGGTGGAGATTTGGAAGTATCTTCTTTCCCTAACACAAAAACTTCAAGTCTTCATAACCGGTGGAGAAAATACTAAAAATTTACTGCCCGATGTTATCTAAAAAACAAAGAGCTGGGGAAATCTACAAAAAAAACCTGTGATTTGCAGATCAAAAAAACGAAATGGCGGGGTTTGGGCACACACTACGTAAAAATCAAGAGCAGGGGAGAAACAGGCTTTGATTTGGAATCCCCGGGGGCAGAGAAACGGGGAAGACCTAAAATGACCTGGAAAAGAACATAGACAAAAATAAAAGCCCGGGGAAAAAGCTGGAGAAAAGGGGAAGCCTTGGCTGCAAACCGAGTCCGATGGCGTTATTTCAAGAGGCCCTATGCTCCGCAGGAGTGAAAGGAAATAATAAAAAAAATAAAAAACCCTAATAAAGAACGTTTATGTAACAGCTGATGTTTTATAATGGCACGTTATTCAACGTGACTGCCAAGGTTACGTGGATACTTTTTCAATCCATTGGCGTTATTTTTGGTTTACTTTTGAATCAACTCCGCTAGAGCATATTTCACCCAAAACACCATAACAAACAAATGAAAACCTAATTCATAATTTAAGTTTCGGATTAAACCGTACCAGACCCTTACTACCGCAACTTTTGTGTATAACCGCAGCTGAACCCCCTCGCCCCCCCATTGTATTGGGGATTCCCAATCAGGGGGTTAAGAAAATCCCAAATCACTGTGTAATGTACTGAGCAACACTTGCTGGAATTTGGTATTTCTGGCATTTGAGGTACTGAAAAAAAATGTAAAGTTTTAACAGTAATCCAGTTAAATGTGCGGGTTACTTTTTTTCTATAACAAAAGGGACAATGATTGCATTGTACATAAGTCCATCCAAACATTTACTTTTTGGGGTATCTTTTGTGCACACTGAAGCATGAGGATTTTTTTTACCCCCAAATACACATTGTTCTTATTATTCCTCTAGGAAAAGTAGCCCATCTTTTATATTAAAAGTTACTTAAAAAGTTCAAATAAAAATCAAATCAAAAATTTTTTATTTGGTTTACTATACATACAAAAAGTGTCAATCAAATTTTCGCTAAGATTAATACATAATATATATATACATATATATAATATTATAAAACACATAACATAATATAATTACATACATACATATACATATATACATACACCACACATTACACATACATACACACTTTAAAATCTTTTTCCACTTCACTGTTACAAAACATCATCTTTTTAATCAATTGATAGCTAAAATACTAATTTAGCATTATTAAACTAGTATTTACTTTTTTCTATGTTAATTTATATTTAAATATTAAAATACTCAAGTATAAAATACTCTTTCCTTTAACATGAAAAATATTACCTAACTTGCATAATTATGTAGCCATTCAAAAAAAAAAAATTTACCATTTAAAATCAAAAACTGCTTTAAACGTTTTTTTTCCAAAACTCAGTAATGAGTAACAACCTTTTTCAGAAAAATTCTTAATTTTTTTTTTTAAAAGAAGGTATTTTCTGATTTTTTACAGTAATTGGTAAGTGTTTAAAAAAATTTAACTCCCATATGAATCTTTTTTTGTATAAAAAACAAAAGATTATGTTGGGGAGGTGTAAAATTGGTTCCGGCCGAGTGTTATAAGAAGAATGTTCCCCTTTACCTTAAAAAAAAAAGTAATTACTTTCCCCTCTAATATGCAGTCCAAGTATGTACTGGCAATAGGGTTTAGGTTTCCCAAAAAACGCAAAAAAACAATTTTTAACTGAATATCATATTCTAATTTCAACATTATTCAATTCCCTTTTTTTTTGAAGAATTAAAATGTATAAAGGGTTTCCCTTTGAAGTCCCCCATAAACGCAAGACCGTATGATATATTGAATGGATGTGACGAAATAAATGATTTTAATGATCTATTACAGAAAAAGGACATTCTTTTAAAAATATAACCCTGAAAAAATTTTTTTTTTTTTGTTATCATTGTATATGGCTGTCCCAACTAAGATGTGTAAATTTTGAAAACCCCAAAAAACCTTGTGCATTTTAATTTTTCTTTTCTTTAGAAATAGAAAAAGTAGAATTTTTCATTATTTTGCCTTGTGGAAAAAGTCAAATATTTTTTTTTTTGCAAGATTTAAAAACAAAGAAATTTTCATAAAAAAGGGTTTGAAGCTTTAAAATTTTTTTTTTTACATGCTACCTCCAAGTCTCATATTTTTTTCTGATGAATTTAATTGGAGTCATCAGCATAAAATACTAACTGGCTTTGGTACCATTTAATTTTTTTAAAAATATTGGCATTCCTTGATAAAACAAATAAATAATAGGGGCCCAAGGAAGAGCCTTTGTGGGGACACCGTTTTTATTTTAAAACCTCTGTTTATAATCATTACTTTATCGCCCTCTATGGATTTAATTTCAACATACGAGTTCTGTCCGAAAGTTTAATCTGAACCAATTTAAAAACCCCGAGCTGTGTATTCCTAACATTTTTAGTTTCATTAACCTTGACTGCTATACATGTTAAGACCTATACCACGTCTAATATCGAAAGTAAAAAAAAAAAAAAACTACTCACTTTAGTGTTTCCAATGCAATTTGAGATCGGGGAACGGGGGGATGGTTATTGTTCTTTCCCCCGCAGTAAAAATCCAGGGGCGGACCGGGTCGTAGCCCGGGGGATGCCCAAGAAGGCAAATGTTGGCAACATTTTCAAAATGCACCCAAACAATGTCACAAACACTTTATATTTCACTAAAAAAAACTAATTGTTATATATTTACAATATTACAACGCATCCAATAATATTTGTTCCTGTTTCCAGTCATTTCCCAAAGGTCATCATCATTTCATTACGATCAGCCTTTTTTATTTAAATTAACACATTATTTCCCCAAAATATAATAAGAAAAATAAAACACAAAAAAAAATAAACTAAAAACAAATATAATATAACAACTCTCACAAAATTATAAAAAAAAATAACTGTATAAAAAAACCCAAAAAAAATCGCTAGGCGGAAAAAACGACAACACAAAAATATAGCACGTTTGCACTAAGGAGCGGGCACATACAGTCCTCCCTCCACAAGAGGGTGAGTCACACTGCCTATATAAAGAAACATTGCAGGCGCACGGACCGGGGGAAACGCGCCAAATCGGCGCCCGGCCACCGGGACCCAAAACCGGGTCGTCAGCATCAACGGTTAAATATTTAAAGTAAATTCTATCGAAAGCTTTTGTCAAATCCATGAAATTCCAGAAATTTTTCCCCGCCCTATCCAAGAATCAATAATTTTTTCGAGAACCTATCAAAGCCTCTTTACTGCAACATTTACAAACCCTTTTGTTCTGTGTCAAAAAATTTGTTTTTTGCAAATTTTTAAAACCAATCTGTTGTACATTACCCCCTCATATATTTTAGATATAAAGGGAGAAAGGGATTCCCAGGACATAACTACCCATTTCGATTTTTCTCCCCCTTTTTAAAAATAGGAACACTTAGAGAATTTTAGATTTTCAGGAAAAATTCCAGTTATGATTGACTTTTAAAATTAAGTGTACTAATGGTTTTAAAAATTTTTGCAACAATTTAATTTTTTAAAGGAAATTATCATGCCCCACAAAAAAAATTTATTTTTAAAAGATGAAATTATTTTTTTCGATTTCATGTTCTGTCCTGGTTGACACCTAAAGGATTCATTTTGGGTTTCAGACGAGTAATATTTCTGCAGTTTTTTGTAATAAGTTGTTTATCCAGGTTTTTTATGAACCGTTCTTAAATACCCCTATAAAATAATTTGTTAAAAATGCATTGCAATTTTGGGAGGATCAAAATTACATTATTATTAACTTTAAGGGGATAAGTTGAACATTGCAATTTGTTCCCAAAATTTTTTGCCCTTTCTTTGTTTAAAATTTTCCCAAGTTTTTTTAAAAATATTATCAAATTTCAAATTTGTTATTATAAAAGTTTTTTTTTTTGCTTCCCCAATCTTTTTTTGTAGTCATTATTCTTTGACTTACATAGTTTAAAACTCCGGGCATTCCCAGTATGTTAAAAAGTTTTGTCAAATCAGAAATTTCTTTTTTTTCCCAATATTAGGTCATTTTTAAAATCCATTACCTCATTTTTGCTTCCCTTCTTTTTTTCCCTTTTTCACTTTAAAAACAAAATTTTAAAATTATACAAAAAAATGTTGTCAATTCTTAAATTTATCCTCCACATCTGCAAAAAATATAGGAACCATTCCCCCCTAGACATTAAAAATTACGAAAAGTATTCATATTTTGTCAGAAAAAATCCCTACTTTCTACAAAAACTGATAGTTTGTTTTTATTCTCCCCTTAGTTGGCAAATTTAATTCTCAATCTACCATCAGGTCAAAAATGCTGTAATAAACCAGTAAAATTCAAATTTTGATTTACTATATTATTTAATTTATCAACGCTGTTGATGTTTCAAAATGACCCTAGTTAAAAAGTCTACTAAGCATTAAAAAACCCTTCATTGCAGTATATTTTTAAACACTAAAAAATCATTTGTAAAAGTTAAAACATCAAAATTGAAATCCCTGCAATTATAATTTTTATTTGTTTTCCCTTTTTAGAAACCAAAATCTCCATTTTTTATCAAATCGTTTAAGAATTTTGAGTTTTGCAATTGAGGCTTTCTATACATTCCAACAACCAAAAGCAAAAAATATTTATTCTATACTTACCCAAAAACCCTCAAAAAGTTTTTTCCATTTAGTTTACAACCTTTACAAGTTTAACGGTTTTGATTTTAAACTCTTTTCCGACAGAATCACCACAACCCCCCCACCTGAGGTGGGGTTCGACTAACATGGGTGTGACAACATAGTTATTTAAGTTTAAAACTTTTTAAATCACAGGGTTTTTAAAGTTATGTTCATTAAAATGAGTATTAGGGGGGTTTTTTTCTATATTATTTCTAAAAGATTCCTTCCGAGAATCAAGGCTGAATATTTTATGAAAAATTTTTAGTTTTGAAAAGGGATTATTATTTTTCATTATCTATTTTGAATGTCCGGAGCTTTTTTGTAAATTTAAATCGGTTTGAGGGGATCTGTCGTTGAAGATTTTTAAATTAAAAGGATTTTTCTCAGATCTATTTTTAAAATGTGTCTTTGTTAGCTGTGTGTTATCTAAGTATGTTTGTGTAAGTTTTTCCTTTTCTGTCTAAGTGTGCTAGTGTAATTTTGCATTAAGTTCATTTATTTTGGTGAATTCTGTGTGTCTTGTAGCGTGCCGGGGGTCTTCAACGTAGTATGATATCTGACATTTTATTTTTAAGGCTGCTTTCGGAAAAATTAGTATTGGCGTTTTAGAATTTCCAGGGCCAAGTTTTTTGGAGGGGGCCGAGCTTTCTTTTCTTTCCCCTTCATTGATGGGAAATTTTTTTGGGGGTCAACAAATTGGTCATGGGAGTCCATTATGTAATATTCTCTCGACAGTTCATATCCGAAAAATATGACAATGGTTGCTCCAGTTTGACTATGCAGTTTTTTTTAATATTTTTGATGAACTGTTCGGTTGGGTTTAAATCGTGGGGCACAGCCCCTAGGTAACATAAGACGTCTTAAAAGCCCCAAAAAATGAAACTGTTTTTACAAGCTGTGTAAAGGCTGCATCATAGTCTGTTTGTGTTGGTTTTCCATTGTATGTATCTTATTACAAAGGGTAAAAACTGTAGCACCAAAAAACACCCTCTTTTGTCTTGTCAACCTTGAAGAGAGTAGTCTTAAACTTTTTGGGCTGCCAAACTTTTGTCCTAAAAAGACAGCAACTCCTGCCCCCCTCATGTCCTTGGGTATTGAAATCTTCTGAGATGGCAGTGCAAACCCTACCGAGGTCACCTCCAATTCATCTATCCTGTCTTCATATTTGTTTTTAATAACACTAATTGTTCCCTTTTTTGTATTGTCCAGTGCTACCAACCGGTAAAATTAGAAGTGTTCGTTTTAGGCTTTCAGCTTGAATATTCCTCTTACATTTCCCCCAATCCTGGCCTTACCCCTCCTTTTAAATGCAATCCATGTATGTAAAATGGCGAGGAAGGGATGTAAAGGAAAATAACTACATTCGGTTTTTTTTAGCCAAGTTTCAAGATTGAATTGACTTTAGCTTCTCAAAATCATGTCTTGGCGTGTCGTATGCATGGGCAAGGGGCAAGAATTGATTTTGTGTGCTTTGTATCTGCAATTTAATTTTTTTTCCCTGTTTCCATGAGATTATTTTTGGTTCACAATACCCATGTTGTTTTTTCCGCCAGAACTAATAGTATCTTCCTACTAAAACTGCACTTAGCTCCTTTACATTTTCCACCAACACTTTCAAATTTTGCTCCCGTTTTACAAAGGCAAAAGACATTGATAGAAGTCTTTTGTCCAATCATGTTTCTAAAAATTCCTCCTGGCTGTCACTTAGAAAAAAATTTTTTGTTTATTTTAGTATTTATGTGTTTATTTCTATTTTTTTTAAAATTTCTTTACTTCAGGGCTTTGGAAAAAAGTCATTTGTTTATCAATAGAGTTTTTCCAAAGCCTACTTTCCCTTTAGACTTAAAGGGGTTTTTTGTTTCAAATTATTACACATTTCTGACATATGATTTTTATTTGAAATACATGAAAGGGGGGGTACCGCTTAGTCTTTGGGTTTTTAAATTTTTCAAGACTTATTTCCAATATATTTTTTTCTTTTGAAAATTCATTATTGACAATAATGTTTTATTTTTATCTTTATATTTTGCCAATTCCTGTTTAGTATAATAGTATGAAAATCATCCCTTTTTTTTATAAGGTTTGTTTTATTGTTTAGGCGCTTTCAGTATTTTTTACTATCACCACCTTTGCTTCAATCTCTAGTAAATTTTTTCAATTCGATACATTTTCCTGTCATGGCATCAGCTGAAAATTCAAGTCTAAATCCACGTAGATTGACAGATGCATCAATGCAGTTAGGGTTTTTTCCCCAATTTTGATTTACTATTTGAAAAAGGTGGAAGTGGTGTAGAGCACCTAATCGTGCTGTGGGAGTACTCTTTTGTGAAATGTTTGTAGTTTTTTCCGCCACGGACTACCTACTCGATTTTAGCAGCCCCGTAGATTTTCCACACTTTTTTAAATTTTCCCCAAATGGGTTTTTTTTTATTTATCCCTATACCTACGCAAATGTTCAGGTGTAACCTCAAATTTTTTTTCATTTAGGGAAAAATGTCATTTTTGTTTACAGTAGCGATCGATTGGTTTCCAAAAAACACAACTCGTATTTAATCACAGTCTTAAAAAATTTGTCACAATTTTATTTATTTGGCAGGCCAAGGTTTATGCCCTTAATTTTGGGAAAACCAAATCATTATTTTTAAAAAATAAACTTTTGTCCTTGAAGAGTTCATTTCCTGAAACTACTAAATATTTGCATGTAGCCTACCAATAAATATATTTTATATTATATTATATTTTTTCCCCCTATTTAATATAATAATCCAGGGAAAAAGTTCTTCAATGTTCCTCAAATCAAAATTACTTTAATTTTTTTGGTTAACCCTTTGGTTATTTTTCTAGGTTATCTCTAGGTTATGCCCACACCAATGACTTACACTAGAAATAATATTTTTTCTTTTTTTTTTCTAAGAAGAAAAAAAAGTTTTTCTAGTACTAAAAAGTACTCCAATTGCAATTTAAAAATTTTGAAAAAATTTAAAAAAAATCTCCAAATCTAAAAATAAAAACCCCAAAACAAGTGATTGCCTAGCTTTTAATCTGTTTTTTATAATTTTTGTAGTTTTTCATTAAAAATGAATTTTTTTTCCTTTTGAAATTCACCTTTACTATTAATTTTTCCCTTTTAATAATACAAGTAAACAAGAACAAAACTTTTTTTTTTTTTAATATGCATAACAATAACATATCTATTTTTAAGATCCACTATACACATCAAAATGTAAATTAAGCCCCCCGCATGAAACCTTTCACTCAAATTGTAGTAAAATAAAAAAATACTTCATGTCAGGATAAACCAGAGTTTTATCATGCTTGTCACTGTTTATTGAAGAAAAAACTAAAAACACTGCACCAAATACAAGAATTGCACCCCTAAGGGGGCACTTTCCTAAAACCCCCCACTCAAATTTTTTGGTAGGCCAGGGAATTCAGCCTGGGCACATAGAAAAATATGTAAATATAATCCTTAAACACCATATTTTTGGGTTTTATTTTCTTTCCAGTTTTTAGTTTTATATCACAAAAAAAAAAAAAATATCCCTGAGAATAATTTATTTCTTAATACCTCTAGCCCTAAAAACCCGGATAAAAAAGGGCAGGGGCTAAAAATTATAAATTCCTATTCTATTAAGATTAGGTACCAAAAATTTTAACTTTAAAATTTATTTTAGAAGGCGCAATCAAAACAATTGCAAGTGACAGTGTTTTGGAGGAAAAGGGACGATGTGCTGCAACTGCAGCGGCTCAAGCGGCTTTTGTATCGGCTAGAATAAAGCCTGCAGCACTGCAGTATCCAGGGCTTGGGAGTTCCTGCAGCCATAGTAAGTTTATATTTACTTAAGTTTTTCATTGTAAAAAAAAAAAATCTTTTCCCCCTATCTCACCCTTAGAACATGTACAATTTTATAGTTCAACTAATAAAAATCACATTTAATCCTTTTGTACTATGATGTAGTTCCTATCGTCATAAAGGACATATAACATCCTGAACCCAAGCAGGGTAGGGTAAACCTGGCTAATGCTACTGTGTAAAAAATGTAATTCAATGCTTCATAAAGAACTAAGGATTTATGCTTTTTTTTAAAAATTAGCGCTGCTTTAATTGTTATATTGTAATGAGAAAATAGAATACCAACTAAACTTTTATCTGAACTACTATCCCCGGTTCCGTCGGATATTTTCTTTGGGTTCTTTTGACTTGTTAAACGGCCAGTAAAATTTTTCCACTTTTTCAGCGATTACACAATTTTTTTTGTTTAATGATAATACCTTTTTCAAGAAAATTAAAATAACCAAGCTACACCTTGCTTGATCGATTAAAATAAAAATTTTTCCCTCATGTATTAACTACTAAAAATGACTCCGTAAATGAATTATATCCCTTTGTGGTTACTTTATGTCTAAATTGTTTTTGTTGAATAAAATATCTCAGTAAGCCACTTTTTTTGTGAAAATGGATCTGAAAAACTTGCTGATAGAAAAAATTTTTAGACAGTTATATGGGATCTATCTTTGACTTTTGGGGACTTGGTAAATGGTGAAGGACTAATTGGGCAAACCTTTTATTTCGACCAACTTTTTAAAATTTTGTCTTTTAGCTACATTCGAGGCTCAAGAAACTTTTTTTCAGCAGCACCCCCCCCATGTTAAATTTCCCAAAAAATAAGAAGATTGTATAAAAGCCCAGAATTAGGGTTGGCTGAACCAACTGCATCATTTCCTTTCAACTTTTCGCCCAACCCTACAGAAGCGTAAAGTAACTGATGCTTTTGGATACTGCTGCAGCAGGTAAAGTAAATAGGGGAAACGGAAAGCAACCTTAGCAAAATTTAGTTTTCAACCTGCAAAGGTTGAGCTACTTTACAGTCATGGTGAAATAGTAAAAACCAAGTAACAGCTGGAACATTTCTTTCGAGTAAAGTAAAAACCCTTTTCAACCAAATCAATAACTAAAACCTTTTTACTTTAAAGTTGAAAAAAAAATTAGGGAAATACTTGCAACTTCGGGACCAAGAAATACTTTTGAAACACTACAGGTCTTAACGTCGGTTAGCATCCATACCCTGTGACGCTTGCTTACCACACACGTGTTCAAATGTTCAAAAGGGGTTTTGTTTCATATTTGAGTATGATTTAATGATTATATCTACGCCGACTCACCTTTAAGTTCCAAGGGTACCTAAACTGACCCTTTTAAAATCAAACGAAAAAGAGCAACTAAAGACAACTATGTAAAAGATGGGTTTTAAACACCATAGAAGAAGATTTTTCTATAAAAGCCCTAGCCTTTATGTAAAAAATAAATGTTCAAACACCCAATCTGTTATACTGTACTAAAAAAAAAAAAATTACCCAAATCATAAAACAAAAATAAAAATAAAATATTACTTACAGTTGCTTATGTGCTCAGATACATAAACTTGTATGTATTGGGGGTTGCTTACCTGTATGTATAGTGGCAATGCTGCTGGCGCATGCTCATGTTTGAACACACGTGATAACGAATGTTTTTAAAAGTTATAGCATCAAGGGCCGTAAAGTGTATAACCATTAGGGGAGCCTCCAAACTTTATGTTTCGTTACTATTTGGGAATTTTTTTTAAAATTTTTTCTAGTTTTTTCAAATTACATTTCTTTATTTCATATTTTTTTTTTCATTGTATTATTTTTAAAATTTACTAATTCACATTTCCTTTATTAACTTATTCAATTCAGAAAAAGTATTATTTTCTTATTCAAATAAAAATACTTGATGCATTGGTCATTTTTATTAACATTATTGAAAAAAATTTTTGGTGCATGAAGGTCGCCATCTCAGACTCGAATACACAAAATTCAAGTGAACAGTGTAATCTGCATGCACAAATACTTCCCAACATTTCTCTAGAAAAACTACTTATTCCGTGTAAAATTTTAAATTTTCTTTCAAATAATAATTGAAAAAAGCCTTGTTTCTAAACTTAAATAAAAAAAGAATCGTAAAAATGTAGACATTAAAAGGCTAAAATTTTTGCAATATCATTTAGTAAAAAAGGTGCTACATGGGTCGGCAACGCCAAAAACCACGATAAATACTTTTTTTTTTTGAGTAAATACTTGTTTTTATTTACCTCTTTCAACAAATACTTTATTGAGTAATTACACGAGTATTTGCTTTTTCTTGTTTTAATCACCTACCGAAGTATTTCCTATCACACCGAAATAAAAGCTTTTACTCGTTTTTGGGGATTTCACTCAATGCTGCTTCATAAACATGCAGTTGGATTTAATTTTTTATCAAGCATTTTATTAATTATTTAGCTTCCACCTTCATAACTTAAAATTTAGTGTTTTAAATTTTCTATTTTTACATTAATTTTGTGTTAATATGGGGGTTTTAAAATTTTTTTAGTTTTAATATTGAAAATGTTTATTGGAAAAAGTTTTCTACGAGGCGTGTTTTTTAAAGTAAGTACTGTTTAGGAATCCCACCGCTATAGTGTTGCGTCACATCCAGCGTTGCTGCTAGAACACTATCTTTTTGGGAAGCCACAGCCGCCGTTTCGGACCCATTTGACTGTATTTAAGGGCGCTTTTTGACTTTTTTAAAACATTGATCGGGGGACACGCCCGCCCGGGGGGATAGCAGTGCTTGCGCGAGCAGCGATAGGTCGCAGGCTTTGGCGATCAATACCGGCTTGTACCTTCATGTCGTCTAGCCCTTTGCTTAGAAGGGTCGGATTTGCGCCGCATTATGCCTGTTTCTCGCGTCAATTTTCCTTGTTTTCTTTCGGGCGGATCGGCCATTTTTAGCCATAGGCGGGGGTTAGCTGCCTGCGCGCGCACGGAACGTTGCCCCGGTTGACGAAGCAATGTTTTTGTTTAATTTAGTGGGTCTAGCCCTTGCCGTATAACGGCGGATTTGCGCTGCATTGTTCCTTGTCTCGCGTCACGTTTCGTTTTTTCGCAACGTTCGGGGGATCGTTCATTTTTAGCCGTTGGGTTGCTCGGAGTTTTAAAACCATTTTTTTTTTGTGTAAAATATGAAACATTAGTATCGGTTTTTGTTATATTGTAAAATGATTTGTGTTATATTTTAAATATATTTGTATAGCGCGTTTTATTCTTTTCTGCAATGTTTCAACCAACTCCTGGGCCATCTCGGCTCCTGACTTTGTCCTGCCGACAGTGATGGTGAAGTCGATGACCCAATCCAACAATCAGATAATGGGAAATGCTTCAGATGACTCTGATTCTTATGAATCTGATGATTCTGATATCGGAAATGATACTCCTGTATGGCGTATTTCAACTTCAGGAATGCGACCTGCCGCGACTAATTGCGGCAGCGTCTCGCGGCGCGCATGGGTTTCGTTGCGATGTGCGGCTCCACCGCCGGCGGACGATCACTTCGGAAGCCCCGATCTACCAGAATTGAGGCCATAAACTGGATTTGGTGTATCAACCCTGTTTCCTGACTATATAAGGGATTGTTTTATTACAAAATATTATTTTAGTTTCTGACATGTTTTTAACATATTTTTTCAGCAGCGAATGTGTTAAAATTCTTCCTCTGATTAAAAATGCCGCCAACTGTAAAGTACATGTTGTGATAAGTTTTCGTAACAATAAAGACATGAAAGCAGCTGACATTCATCGAAATATCTGTGAATTTTATTGAGAAAACAGTGAGCACAAGCTTGTTTCTAAATAATTCTGGTATAGTTCTAGATTGGGGAAAAAATGTTTATCAATTGTAGAGTCACTCTGGAAAATCCCAAATTAATCTAAATTTTCATCTCTGCTATTAATTTGTTCAACTAACACTGTAGATACAAATAATAAATGCAATATAATAGTCATCTAACCTGCTGTCAGACTGCAGTATGCTCCATGCTCAGTTCCCTTGGGAAAGGATGTTTGAAAGACCCTAAAAACACGTACCGTACATTGTTATTGACCCACCATCCCACCCATACACTTACAGTGTTATTAACCCACCCCAACACGTAAAGTGTCATTGACCCACCTACCCACCCACATACGTAAAGTGTCAATGACCCACCCACCACCCATACACATACAGTGTTATTGACCCTCCCACCCACACACACTCGTAAAGTGTCATTGACCCACCCACCCATACACATACAGTGTTATTAACAACCCACCCACCCACGTAAAGTGTCATTGACCCACCACCCATTCACATACAGTGTTATTGACCCATCCACCCACCCACACACGTAAAGTGTCATTGACCCACCCACCCATACACATACAGTGTTATTGACCCACCCACACACATACAGTGTTATTGACCCACCCACCCACCCACACACGTAAAGTGTCATTGATGGTATGGAAATGGGTGAAAGCTTTTAAGGTTATGCGAATGTGCATGATGATGAACGAAGACGGAAACCTTCACTCAATTACTGATGACTTGGTGGAAAATGTTGATGAAAAAAGTCAGAGAAAAACAGACGCTTTACAACTGCATCATTATGTAGTGTGTCTTCAAGTGTCAAGAAGTGCGATTATTGAAATTGTGACAGACTGTTTGAAGTGCCGAAAAGTTATGCTTAGGTAGGTCCTAAATGC
>JAQJVL010008904.1:0-17956 GCA_035578905.1 Stictocephala bisonia
CAAAACCCGGGACCTAACAAATATAAAAATCTAAACAAATGTAACAACCAAATAAACTAATTAAACTAAATAACAATAAATATAAATAAATAAATATTAACATCAACAAAATCTTTGTGTATTTTAAAGAAGTTTTTCTCTTTAATAAAAAAATATAAGTCCCCAATGGCTGTGGTATAAAATCACTGTCCAGTTTAGGCCTAGGCCACAAATTAAACAGTTCCACAAACTTTTTCTCTTCTTTTATTTTTTCTTTCCATTTCCTTTTCACTTTTAAATTAAACCCCCAGCTCAGCCGCCGGGAAACAACAAGGAAAGCACTGACCTGAGGACAGAAGACTCATACCCAAAGATGTAGCTGGGGCAGAAGGGTCACCAATGGCCTCTATACATGGTCCTCAGGCCAGGCTGGCAGCGCAGATGGTAGAAAATCCCCGGACGGCAGGCCGAGGGTAGAAACGTCCTACTCGAGGACCCTGGAGTTTTGGGAACCTTTCAGCCGGCAACCATGACTTGACGAACGCTGCAAAGAACAAGTGAACAGACAGGCCAACTTGACCGAAGCTGCTGGAACACGGAACGAAACGGAACTGGGCCAACGGCTACCAACTACGCGAAACGCAGGGCAAAAACGAATCTCAGGCAGCCTGGCAGACAATGACGAAAAAAAAACGAAACTGTACCGGTCCAAGACCCGGTACAAGACACACAGAAAAACATGCATTCGCTTCTTTATATTAAATAGATCAACAAAACTTCTACTGAGACAAACTTACTGTCTCTAACAAAAAATATCTATAACCATTGATTTTATACACAAATAGATTTTCTGTCCAATGTTAAATTTTGAATCTCAAAATATCAGCGGTTTTTGTAGTCCATTGTGGAGCGCTAGTGTAGTCCCATGTAAATGTAACACAGTTTGAACAGCTGTGGTTGCAGGTCTCACTAACTAACAAAATTAAAGGCACAAATATTCCTATTAGATGGGATATCTCTTGTAAGTGTATATAATCAAGGCTATAACTTCTCAGTATTATAACCATCGTTCTATACATTTGAACAGCTGTTACTTTTTGACTAATTTAAATCTCTCTCCGTGTTATTCTTATTGCTGAAAAACGTATTTTTAGAGCTTTCTGTGCCTTTCAGAGTAAACATATTTAACAATGAAGCCCGTATTGCCCAACTCCAAATAAGGACAAATTGATTGTCACATCAATCAAAAAATAAAGGAAGAGTTGCATTAACAAAAACAGCTTCATGTATTTTATATATAAGGATTGTTTTTTATATTCTTACCCTTTCTCTTTCTCTTGGCCTTGTATGGCGTTTTACTGGTTTTTCTTGAGCCAGAAAAAGATTAATTTCTGCTTTCCTTCGTTGTGCAGCATGCATAGCTGAATCATGTACCTTAAAATTAATATAATAAGCTTATTTTTTTCCTAAGTAAATATACAAATAATTGCATCAAATAAAGATATTTTACAAAACAAACAATGGGATATTCAAATTTAAACACATACAAAAATCCATACCTAAATATATACAAGCTAACAATTCAAATATACATGATCCCAAAATCTAAAAATAGCCATACCGACTGAAAAACCAGTAAATACTCTATAACATACTATCAGTAAGAAGTAATAAGAAAAATATATTCGTCATCTGTCTGCATAATACAAAGTATGTTAAAAAAGGATCACTAGAGAAGCTCAGGATGATACAAGGAACGTGGGCTACAAAACCACTATCAACTCCAAGAACTCATCCTGACACAAAAATCAAGTGTCTTCTGAAACATCAGTAAACCGGACTATGAGCTTGTCAATGTCTTTGGAAGAACCAAAGATAGCAAACAGGAAATAACCAAATACAAAACATTGGTTGGAACGACCGATGGTTTCGAAACTAAGGGTTTCATTATCAAGTTATTTAAACATTAAGCTTACATCAAGGCGCATCCTCCATCACTTCTTGTGTGGTGAAAAGTCGCCATTTTTATAGACACACATGAACAAATACAAACAGTTTTAGGATAAAACAATGACTAAAAATGGCCAGCTAACAAATTCTAGGTCTTCGGGGTTCGACTGCGTCACTGGCCTAAGTACAAACATTGCCGACGTTTCGGCCACATTACAGTAAGCCATCCTCAGGGCGAGACGATCACTGTATCACAGAGTTGAGTTCTGTGATACAGTGATTGTCTCGCCCTGAGGATGGTTTACTGTAATGTGGCTGAAACGTCTGCAATATTTGTAGATAGCCCAGTGACGCAGTCGAACCCCGAAGACCTAGAATTTGTTAGTGATAGTGATGACCGTGGAAGCCTATCCATGAAGATAATGGCCAGCTGTCGAACTGGATATTAGTTATGGTTTTAATCATTGCTTTATCATGAAAATGTTTGTGTGTGTATGTGTGTTTTTATACAAATGACAACTTTCTTGGTTTTATTTTATACTAGCTGGCAGCCCTTGCTTTACTTTTGAGTAGTTCTCTCCACTTTACTTGCCCTTCCTTCCGTGGTTTTCTCTAATCCATCACATTAGTACAAAAGCTCAGCCTGCTGCTGTTCTCTTAGATATCAGTTTCATAGTCTAGAAACCCCTATAAGTATACTTTTGGGGAATTCAAAGTGGTACAATAATGTTAGAGTTGGGAGAAATTACCTAATACATTTCACAATGAAAACCAATTTAACCAAGTTTTTGTGTTATGTTCATGTTTTTTGTATAAAGTGTTTGAAATAAACTTTTTAATTAAATTAATGCCATTGTTTCTCTTATGGAAAATCAAAACTAGGGGATGTTCCTACCCCTTAGGAATAGGATTTTGATAATTCATTTCTCAGTAAGTCTCTATGATACAAAAGTAAACTTCCCTCCAAATTTAATCAAAATCTGTTCAGTGGTTTCAGAGATTTCGTGATAAGTGACTACTGAACATTGTTTTTGGATTATATATAAGAGGTCTGTACAAAAAGTATACAACCTTGACGTATGGCATGAAAATGAGCTACTCGGCGGCAACGGTGATCTGGTCCGCTTCAAAGTACTCCCCTCTCCAAGCGACTACCTTATGCTAACACTCCTCTCACTTCCGGAAACACTCCTTAAATTCATTTTTACAAATAGCTAACAGGTCCTTTGTCGCATTTTGTTTTATTTCTTCAACATTGCCAAACCTTTTCCATTTCAAAGAAATTTTTTACTTCCGATAAAACCAGAAAAGACAAGGAGCTATGTCAGGGCTGTAGGGAGGCTGTCGTAGTTGTTTAATGTTGTGTTTGACCAAAAAATGCTGAATCAGATTCAAGGAATGAGCTGGCGCGTGAACTTAACATGAACTGAAACACGGTTCATTTTTATATCTTCATGTAAAATGTTACAAACTGACGATTTTGGTATTCCTAAACCTTTTTTCAGCTCTCGGACAGTCAATCGACGGTTTTCATTAATTGCTGCATGAACAGGTTCAAAATTTTCAGCGTTTCTAGCCGTAAAAGGTCTGCCAGATCGCTCATGACTCTCCACTGATATGCGGCCATTTTTAAACTGCCTAAACCACTCTTTAATTTGTGCATCACCCCTAGATTCTTCACCATAAGCTTTTTGTATCATATCAGCTGTCTATGATGCTGAATGGCCAAGTCTTTTGGCAAAATTAATGCAGTTGCGTTGCTCAACACGTTCAGTCATAGTGACATGCAACACATACGCATAGCAGTATTAAATGGAACAGAGCGCTCTGACTCACTGAGCGATCGGAACGGGCTCAATGAAGGAGCCTAGGGCAAGGAGTAGGGTCCCCTCCCCCTCTAATAACTGGTTTGAGCCGGATGGTCCCGTCGCACCGCGCCCGACTACTGATCGGCGGTCGGATACTTTTTGGACAGACCTCGTATATATCAATATTGCATAATTACCTCTTTCTCAGGGGCACAAACATTGTATGTTTGTTTATCCCCAACATTAGTGTTTTTTTCATTCCAGCCAAAAGGCACAAAATGAGTCTTCTTTCCATCAGCAACAAGCTTCCTACTGGTTCTTGCAGGACTGTTATGGGAGGTAGTTCTTGGACGTACACGAGGAGTTGGTGGGGCTTTAGGGGGGGTTGGGGTTAGAGGCCAACTACTGCTGTCCTTAGCTTCCGGCAATGTCAATGAGCTCATATGCCTGGCCAATTCCGCTTCACTCATATCATCTAAACTGTTAGAAATACAAAATGAATATCAATTTATACTCATTGAAGATAAAAAATACTACAATATTAATTAATAGAACCAACATTAACTTGTTTTCAATACAAAGAAATAAGAACATTATTTGACTTTTGAAAAAGAAGTAAAAATTATAATGTTATTTTTAACTAACAGTACAACTACTATTGTGCCTTAATATAATGAGATAACTACCTCATCAGGAAGTCCAACGACACATAAACTAGAAACATAAAATATAAATAATAAGAAGACTCATATTTTAATGTTTGAGAATAATTAATAAGACATATACAATGGTGATGACCTACAACCCACTCTTACAAGGGTAATGAATCACTCACACACCCACACCAGGAGCGGCCGTAGCTAAGGGGCGATGGCTTGCCATGCAACTGGTCCAGTAGTACCCAGGTTAAGTGTTAGAGAGGGCTAAGTAGTCCTAACTTCACCCTAAAATAAGATATTATGTAGTTTTAATACACGTTTGGTGGTTTCAACCTGCACTCCCAACAGTACACATTAGGTGTTGATGACCTGTTGTTGCTTCAAGGTACGAGTATGAGCTGGTGGTGCTGTGGCTCAGCAGTGTTGATAAACAATGAATTTCAAACAACTTTATTAGAAAATTTAAATGCAAAATGTATCATTGGTTTTAAGTGTTCAATGTTATTATCATCACAGTTTAATATATAGTACCTAATCACTGCTATTACTTACTTAGTTTTTTATAGTATATATTCTTTTTTTAGTTGTAATCTATTTATTATGAGACTAAACGGTAGAGAGGGACTTGAAACCTCAACTTTGCCTCTTTTATAATATTTTTTATTTCACTTTCAATTTTCACTTATACACTTACAATGGTAGACGCCGGATGTTGACAATTCTATACAACACTTGACAGTTCACATTACTTGTCAGGAAGCATCTATGAATTGTAACAGAAGTTTTTAGACAAACTCACCACTATCAGCATTGTGGTAATTTAATCAGCATTGCTGTGTCTGTTTGAACCACAAAAAAAAAAAAAAATAGTGATGTTTGAACGTCATAATTGCAACACATTGAAGATAAACATTTCACTGTCGTAAGTGAGACGACTATCGCTTGGAGTGTTAATGAAGAAGGCATATATAAAGCTGTAAATTGGAGGCAGTATGAATATCAAACATAAGATAAGAAAAGTCTAACCGATTGTCCGGTTCATCTCCATTCCACTCTGGAGTTTGAACACCTCTTGCACAAGCGTCCTTCTGTTCTGGGTGAACGTGTACTTTGCCAGCATGCTGCTTGTACTGTTCTAGTAGATTTCTGTGTTTTTGTCTGCAAAATTTAATAAAGTTCATTTTACATCATAAAGCTGATTTGATTTAAATCTATCAACATCTGTAGGAAAAACTAAATTATATGTAACACTTGAACAAAATTTAATGTAATTTGACATCAAAATTCATGATTACACTATAATAATTTGACAGCAAAATGATGGGTATTTTTGCCCATCATTTTGCTTGATGGGCAGAAATACCAGTATAGTCTTGTTACGACCTGAGTTCGACTCATGCTCAAAAGGGCCATTTATTAATAAGGCAATAGCCATGGCAGCTACTGGACCAACAGCTTTAAGTGGAATTTGAACCTCGTAGTATTGGTCTGATTTCTGATTCTGATTTCAGCTGATCAGTTCTCTTCCTACACAACATCCAGACACTGACTACCACCCAATCCAACAATAACACCCCAGACTCCTCTAGTAGTGTCCACGTCGACAGCATCCACTGAGCATTAAGAAATCTAAACATAAAACCTATTGCCTACAATCTACACAACACTTTGTTCCCAAGTAGCTGGGTTATAGCACTGCGCCACTGATGCCGACCAAAAATATAATAACAATCAGTATATCTAGCAGTTCCAGGGACAACATACAACACTAGACTCTAATGAAGTACTGTAATCCAACTGCTTCACTCCAAGTTGAACAACATGATCCATACAATTATTTTGTTCAATTTCTTTAACAGTGCATGGATTGAAATATTTACAAATAATTTCCTTTATAGATTTCCTGTATAATACATCTATAGTTCTTGTATTAGGAAAGTTGTCAACAAAAATTATATTGTTGCACTTGTTCAAATAACTACATATTTGATCATAAATAACATTTGAAAAATAACAAAAACAACATAAAAAACATGCTTTTGAGAGGATTAGAGAACTATTCTATGTATAGTGGCAAATTTACTAATTTTTTAAACAAATTTAGCTATGAATTTGCAGCAAGCATTGTTTATTTTCATCATCTGAATCCAGGTAATTCTTTTCCATTCAAGATCATACTTTCTTAAGAGAACAAATTTTGTTAGACCTCTCATAATCTGAACTGACTCTGACACTAATCTTTAAACCTTTCTTCATGTACAAAACTTTTCATCCCTGGATTTCACCTGGCAATCCTCTTCTGAAAGCATAGTCTTCCTTGATGTTGAAATTGGATTGGAGGGTGGTGTCCTTCAAACTGATATTCACATCAAATCTACCGACAAACAACAATACATTCACTATACCAGCTGTCACCTGAAAAACAACAAACTCTCCCTACTCTATGGTCTAGCAACTCCTGCCAAACGTATAATTTCCTCTTCCAGAAACCTAGATAACTACAATAACCAACTTGTCAGTTCTTTCCAAAAGAGAGATTACCCTACCAACTTTATTAACCCATTGCGGATCAAAGACGTCGCGTTCACGTCCTGCGCGCGGGTGGACTGAAAGCTCAGCGACGTGACGTTCACGTCGCTGCACCTGCTGTTTATGATTGCGTCATTCAAGGTCAATGTCCACTTTTAGAATGCACGCAGATGTTCTGGGGCGCTTATCAGTTTGTCTGCTTATCTTATCTCTGTTCCTGTTTACTCAAAACATTCCTCGTTTTCGATAAATAATTTGTTTCGAACTAGTTTGAGGAGTTCTGTCGTTGCGTTTGGTAGGATATATTTTCGAGTGCGTGACTGCCAGAAAATGGCGGATAACTTACGTTCGTCTGAGTTAGACAGACTACTAATGTGTAGCGGAAGTGAACCAAGTGACCTTGAGAGTGATATAGAGGGTGACGATGGGTCTGTAGTGCGATTATGTCCTCGATTACAGAATTATTCGGACACTAACTTTGATAGTGACGAGCATGCTAATTTGAGTGACATTGATTCCGATGTTATTCCCGGGACACCGCGCCGGATGTACAGTTTTATATTCAATTTCACTGAAACCCGTATCGTTGAACATCAACCTGGCCCTTCAACCGCTCAACCTGGCTGTTCATCCCCTCAACCTGGCCCTTCAACCGCTCAACCTGGCTGTTCAACCCCTCAACCTGGCCCTTCAACCGCTGAACCAGGCTGTTCATCCCCTCATCCTGGCCCTTCAACCGCTCAACCTGGTTGTTCATCCCCTCAACCTGGCCCTTCAACTGCTGCTGATCCATCATTCCCGATCGTTGACGATGACGCCGACATCGGTCAAACTACTACTACAACTGCTACTGAGCCAAAGGGTAAACGTAAACGTAAAAAAAAGGTCAGTAAAAAAGTTGCTAATAAAAATAAAAAATCACAGCCAAAGGAAAAATCGTCCAGAGCGAAAAAACCCAAAAAACCATCAATATTTGATTGGCAAAACGTACCAAACAATCCTAAAGAAATTCCTTTCACAGCAACTCCAGGCTTAGATCCTGATATAAGTAGTAGTTTAGATGAAACATTTTCCGAATTAGATTCTTTTTTCCTATTTTGTGGGGAAGAATTTTTTATGATGATAACAAAGGAGACGAATGACTATGCAAATGCACAATTAGGGGATGCTAGACGAAAGCGGCTAAAAAGCGATGACAATTGGACCCCTGTTACAGTGGACGAAATGAAATCATACTTTGCCTTATACATTTTGATGGGCCAAGTAAAAAAACCTAATATAAGGCTTTACTGGTCTAAAAGAAAAATATTAGAGACCCCTATATTCTCTGAAACAATGCCAATTGCCAGGTTTATGGCAATTTCCCGATTTTTGCACTTTTCAGATGCAGCAGTGGAAAACGACCGAAATGACAAACTCATAAAAATTAGACCAGTTATTCGGTATCTAGAAACTAAGTTCCTAAACACATATCAGCCGGAGAAACAAATATCACTGGATGAAAGCCTAATGAAAATGCAATCTCGCCTGTCATACATACAATTCAATGCGAAAAAAAGGGCCAGATTTGGCGTAAAAATTTACAAAGTGTGTGAAGTAAACTCAGGATATTGTTCCGTGTTTAAAATTTATGTAGGCGAAGATAAAGTAAGTGCCGATTTTCTCGCTAGTGAGTCCGTTGTATTAGATCTAATGCAACCATTCTATAACCTAGGCTACACTGTTTTCTTAGACAATTGGTATGTTTCGCCATTGCTATTTGTTGAACTGCTGAAAAAAGACACACATGCCATTGGTACGGCACTGAAAAATAGGGTAGACATACCAAGTGTTTTCAAAACCATTGCCTTGAAGAAAAATGAAGCGATTTACAGGTCGTCAAATGGTGTATTGGCTACCATGTGGCAAGATAACAAAGATGTTATCGTGTTATCAACCTACCACACTGACGTAACCTTTGAAGAGACTAGGATTCGAAAAAGGAAACATGGAGTGGAAGAGCAGGTAAAAAAAACCGAATCTAATTAGTGACTACAACAATGGCATGTTTGGCGTCGATCGGATGGACCAAAGATTGTCTAGCTTCTCGATAATGCGCCACACAGTAAAGGCCTACAAAAAGATATTTTTTTATCTGAATGATCTGGCAATATTCAATTCGTTTGCTATATACAACAAAGTAAAAGTTCCGAAGCCAAGGGAAAAACGACACTTTACCGATTTCAGGCTAAATTTAGCTGAGCAATTGCTTGCGCGGGTCAATCTACCAGCAAAAACTTCACCCGGTCGTTTAGCGTTAGGTTTGAACCCTTTGCGCTTACAATCATAATCCTGGGCACATTTTCCGGCCCTACTACCTCCTACAGGAAGTAAACAAAAAGCCTACAAAAAGTGCAAAGTCTGCAGTTCAAGAGGAGAACGAAGCGAGACAAGGTGGATGTGCAAACGTTGCAAACAATCTGCATTTGGACAAAGATTGTTTCGAAGACTACCATACCAAACTGCACTACTAAGTAAAACCAGTGTAAAGACAGCGTAAATATTTTGTAAATATGAGTTTAGTTTTATTAAAGTTTTATTCAAGTGACAGTTTTTTCTTCAGACGTAATTTTTACTGTGAAATACATTTGATCCGGCCTACATGAAGCAGCTATTACACGCAATAAACGTAAGTAAAATATTATGTAACCTTAGTTTTTAATATTTTGCAGTATAATATAATTATGTTTTAGTCCAATAAGGTCGGTGAGGTGTTTATGTGACGTAAGTAACAACAAAACGTGTAGAGTTTGCGAGCGCACTAAGCCGGCAGACGAGCGTGCGAAGTCGGCTGGTACCGCGCCGTTTTCGGAATTAATTCGTACCGCTAGGCCCGGGCACGCGCTACGCTTCGCGATCCGCAATGGGTTAAACACCAAATCCATTTAGCCTAGTTTCAAAACCAACCCCAAACCAGAAGTATTTCCAAATGCCTACTCCTGGTCACAAATTACCACCATGGCCTAGAGAGAAACTCAACCAAATCCTGAAAGAGGCTTTAACATCTTAAAAGCTTCCTGTCACAACAAAGATCTCCTAGTAAAACCTCCTACTGTCTATGATATAAAAACCTCTACCAGATTCTCGTCCATCGTAACATCCCAACCAGTTCTAAAAGACCAGCAACCACCCGGTTCTAATCCTTACAACAAGAAATCTTGCAAAACCTACCCAATAAATCTCCCAGCCATATCTTTTACCATCTCCACTACCTCCTTAACCAACAAGATACCTGGAAACCACATATGTGATTCCATAAATTTAAATTATCAACTCCAGTGGTGTTACACCACTAAAGTGATCAGGGATCCCCTCCTTCACATACCAATAGTTCCCAACTCAGAAGGATGGAATTAGCACACCAATGGATAACTACATCTCGTTACCCACCTAAACTAAACTAAGACATATCACTTACCACTTCCCTTCTACCTCTCCCCATCAGCAAACTTCATATATATACAAACTGAAAAAAAATGCATTAAAACCTTGCTCTGTGGATATACAACCCCCACCACTGCCACCTATCCAGCTATAGTAGAGGCTAAGTCAGTCAGCCAGTCTCTCTCCTCCCTCCCTCTCTCTCTCTCTCTCTCTCTCTCTCTCTCTCTCTCTCTCTCTCTCTCTCTCTCTCTCTCTCTCTCTCTCTCTCTCTCTCTCCCTCCCTCCCTCCCTCCCTCTCTCTCTCTCTCTCTCTCTCCCTCCCTCCCTCCCTCCCTCCCTCCCTCCCTCCCTCCCTCCCTCCCTCCCACCCACCCACCCACCCACCCACCCACCCACCCACCCACCCACTCACTCACTCACTCACTCACTCACTCCTCACTCACTCACTCACTCACTCACTCACTCACTCACTCACTCACTCACTCACTCACTCTACTCACCTGCAGAAAGTGTTAGTAGCAAAGAAAATTTGTGAATATGTGATTCTATTCTACTTGTATACTACTACTGTGGTGTTAGTGGACCACAGAGAAAAAGGATACAGAGGTCGCACCCAATCGTGTAAGGTTTTATCTATATCTCCTTTTTTCTCCTAAATCCTCGAGGATAAACGTAGTAGGCTAATTATTTTTAGATAGTATAATTCGTTTTGGTATTTAGTAACTGGAGAAATAAACTTGACACATATTTAGTAAATTATTTTGTGTGACCTCTGTTTCCTTCTTCTCTGTAGTTAAATTTAAAACTGACCAGAATCTTGTATAATACACACCTATTAGGGGGTAAGGGTCCCTCATCATCATCGTCCGTTCCATTTTCACAATCACAAACTTCATCCCTTAGCTGATACTCCCAGTAATGTGTTGCCTGATTAGACATGAGGCGAGCTTTCCTAAACATAAATATTTATTTACTATTTTAACACAACAGTTGAAGGTACACCTACTGATTGATAAACACTAGTTAAAATTTTAAAATAAAAATAATTGAACTTGTAGTGTTTTGCAGGTAAATCAATAAATATTACAAAAATAAGTTGTAACTTGTAAAAAGTAAGATTCAATAAACCTGAGGGAGGGAGGGAGGGAGGGATTGCATTATCATTGCAAAGTACCTACCCACAGTTTAATGTTTAGTTTTGTATTCCAGTTAATTTGAATATTTTCTGATTGAAATATAATTCTTCTCCAAGATAACAAAACTTGGTAGTCAAGAAAAATCAGTAAGTTTACTTTTAGAGAGCACAAAGTAGGTAAATTGTATCTGAATATGTTAAAATTGTGTTATTCTAATAACAAAAGTTTGTCTAGAAAAATTAATATATTTATACAAAGTAGGTCAATTGTGCCTGAATAAGTGGTTTCTCGCAATGTTTGCACGTTCCTTATGATTGGAAGATTGTTTTAATTTTAAAGATTTTTCTTTTTTTCATGCAAAATTATGTTTATTTGCAGTATTTATTTATTTGACGTCCAACAGCTAAAATCACTGAAATACAATGATAATCAATGATGGCAACATTATATTTAGTTGATTAAGCAATGAAACTAGTTGGTAAACATTCAACATTATAGAAACATAAATAGCTTAACTAGAATTAACAACTTGTAAAGAAGATAAGTTCGGTAATAACGACATGCTATAGTAATATACAACACACACTATGTTGGTCAGTTGTAAGAGAGGACTTACTAGTTCTAACCTCGCCATTTGTACACTTTATTGTCAATAAAGCCATTTTTCATTTCATTTCACTATAAAATAACCATGAGGCTGAACATGAACACTAGCAAAAATTTCATGGAGGATATTCAACATGTACAAGGGAGGCTATACTCCAGAGGGTCACTTTCCTCTTGAAAGAGGAAAATGTCTGAAAAAAGTCCAATTCTCAAGCTATCAAATTTCCACTCTTCTTCTAGAATATAGTTAATCCATCGTGTTGTGCATACCTAGCTGGTGGGCACAAATCCACAAATGAAAAAGTTTTGAATCTGATGCCTCTTGGGGTGTAGAGATCAATCCTCTTCTACAAGAGCTCGCCATTAACTAGTTTTGCCCATCCATTAGACTACTAACTAGTTTGAGGAGGAACAATAGGTCAATGACTTTCCGCCAAAGCCGAAGGGAGTGAATATTGTACTGTTTTTTCAGCTCTTCAATGGGAGTAACAGCATATATTAACCAGAAAGTACCCCAACCAGAAAGTACCCCAGAAAATCATGAAACAAATTTAGGCCTTTTTTAACAAATCATTATGGACAAGTTGATATGGGAACCATACTCTAATACTGGTCAAATATGAGACTTGTAGAGTATTATCAAGGCCAAGAGGGATCTGAAGTGCCTGGTGGATATCTGTTTATGAAGCCAATGAGATAATAAGCCCTTGAAGTAATATCTGTGAGATGGGGTAAAGGATTCAAAGTTGAAGAAAAGGAAATATCCAAATCTCTTACCTGGACAGTTCTTTTAAGGAAGGTGTCGCCAGTATAGAAATTATACATGAAAGGAACTGCCAGATTGGAAAAGGACACAACCTTACACTTGGCGACATTGATCTCCATCCAATTTTCCACACACCAAGCAATGATGTTAGAGACTGCATGTCGTAATTTAATCTGATTGGATATAAAACGAACTCTGGAAAATATCTTGAGGTTGTCTGCGGAAACCATCAGGAAGTCACTAAGATAATATGTGTATCTGTTATAATTGATTAAAAAGTGTGTCTTTAAGACCGCAGAAGTCACCAAAATAGCCTGACACTTGGAGGGGTTGTGGTGCAGCACTTGGAGGGTTAAAGGAGGATCGTGTCTTATGTTACAATGGGAAGAGGCTTGTCCAAAAATGAATATGGTCAAAATAGGTTATATGCCCGCAGAGTTTTTTCTTAACAGGACTGTTTTAGAGCTGAATCGAGAAACATTCTATCCTAACCTAACCCAAGCTGATAACGGTTGCTACCAAAGTTGATCACATATCCTAACCAAGCTGATCCTGATCCAACCTGCACCGGCTGGATTGGCCCTAAATCACTGTTGGTTACCCATCATACTGTCTTCTAACAAAATCATTTTAATATGCCCCAAGTTAATAGGAAATTTTAGATTTTGCGGGCACATAACCTATTTTGATCATGTATATTTAAGATAACAACTTTAAGAATGTGTTCTACCCCAGTACACTAAATATTATATAATGTAGCAAAAAAGTTTGTAAACACACAAGCTAACATTTACAATATCAGCCTCCATAACTATAATAATGGAAACTACCCGAATCATTATGGTAGGACTAAAAGAATTTGAAGTATCTCAAACCAGAATGTCCTTACCTTTTAATTACTTACACACCAAAAGAAATAAAATTGATCAATAGAACTAAAGACAACGTTAAAACTATTCATAAATTACCCAAACTGCAAAATTACAGAATTCCTGTTTGATCATAGCTATATTACACCCTAGTTTAATTTAGAGGCGACCCTGACTTCCTACCAAAAACTAATCCTCCCTATGGGCAAGAAGATAATATGGTATTTATGCAGTTTCTTGCCACCAAACAAATTTGGAACATTTTAATTTTTTTGGAATTGGCTGTATTTTCACGAGATATGCTTTTTATTCCGCGGAAATAACATATTTTATCGAAAAAACCAATGACACAACTTTTAGTATTTTTGTCATATTTCCGTTAGCCTAATTTAAATGGTATTTTAATCATCTTTTTTTATTTTCATGTGTTTTTTGGCGCTGAATACAAATTTGAAAACTATTTTGGTCTATTACAAATATTTCTCGAGATATAACGGAAAAACTACTATCGCAGCGGATCGCGATTAGCGGCCATTACGCCATCATTATATACAACAACTATTAATCACAAAAAGCGAATTTACCTATATTCCCACCGGAGTGACGGCCGGTAGGCCGTCACGGAGGCCAAACGATTGAATTTAACGCAAATTACGAATTTTTGTTGAGAAAATAGACAATTAGGATAAGTTAGGTTATGTCAGCACTCGTGGCGCAATGCTGTAACCCAGCTACATGGGGACAAAGTGTTTGGGAGATTGTAGGCGATAGGTTGGATGCTCGGTCCTCTTAATACCGACATGGTGTCCGCTTGATGGTTGCTATCAGCGTGGACACTACTAGAGAAGTCTGGGGTGTCCATGTTGGGTGGTAATTATTATGCGGATGTTGTGTGGGGGAGATAACTGAGTATCAGGCTTGTCAATTAGCTGAAAATCAGACCAGCACTACGTGGTTCGGATTCCACGTAAAGCTGTAGGTCCCTTAGTTGCCCTGGCTGTTGGGCTATTAATAAATTGCCCTTTCTGAGTAACAGTTGAACTCAGTTAGTAACCAGACTACACTCATCCACACTCATATAACCATTCATATTCGCCTTAACCCTGCGTTAGTCGCGCACGGTCTCAGATTCCGGGTGCAGGGAATTTTTATTGTTATTTGCTTTTGAGTTGGCAGCCTGCACTCTCCTTCCGTCTAGCTGAGTTTTAGAACCCCCTCCCCTATTCTAACTAGTACAAGCAGTGTCTAACGTGACCTTGATGACAATAGACTTGTTTTGTTGAAAGCCTGGTCTGATATTCCGGCGCGACTATTTGTGTGGATATTACCCCGGAACTGGTTTCCGTGTGCGACTATTTGTGTCAGTAAAACTTCATCGTCAGGGACCCGGCATTATTTTGTCTGTATATAAATTTATTTATTATTGTTTGTGATTTTACCCATTAAAATGGATCCTAAAGAAGAGCAACGTATTCTACAACTTCTACGTGAAACTCCGAGTGAAAGTGACCCTATAGATGATCGGTTTTCAGTCGGAAGAAGATGATTCTCTTGCTGAAAGTGACCACAACACCGATTCTGAACAATCTAGTGATGAAACAATTCATGTTGGACCTCACCTTCATCATGAACCTCCTCCACCTCTAGCTGTTGCACCTCAGCCTGATATACCTCAACGAAGTCGACCAAGTATTCTAAGAAAGGATAATACTAGTATCTGGTACTCACATCCTAAACGGCAAAATGTCAGAGCAATGCGACAAAATATTGTTACACGTTTGCCTGGTGTAAAAGGTGCCGCTAAGAATGCTGATACTCCAATAAATACGTGGACATTGTTTTTCCCAGAAACTATGCTAGACAATATTGTCAATTATACGAATCAGTGGATTGAAGACCATAAAAGTAACTTTTCTAGAGAGAGAGAGAGAGAGAGAGAGAGAGAGACACTCTTGTGACAAATGGGGCAGAAATTAAAGCTTTTTTTGGACTCTTGTATATGGGCGGAGTAATGCGATCATCCCATTTAAATCTAGATGATCTCTATGCCAAAGATGGAACTGGCATTGAATTTTTTAGAAACGTAATGTCACAGAAAAGGTTCAGATTTTTGCTACTAGCCATAAGATTTGATAACAAAATTACGAGAGTAGAACGAACAAGTTTAGATAAGTTAGCTGCCATTAGAGAGGTTTTCCAGCAATTTAATGAATGCTGTAAAGCTCACTATAGTGTAGGTGCACACACTACAATTGATGAAATGTTGGAGCCTTTTAGAGGCAGATGTGGCTTTAGACAATACATAAAGTCAAAGCCAGCACGATACGGTATCAAAATATTTGCTTTAAACGGATTCTAGGGTTTGCTATGCTCTAAATATGGAGATATATGGTGGAAAACAACCTGCAGGGCCACATCAAGTAGACAACTCCCCATCTGAAGTAGTTCTTCGTCTAATTCAGCCAATATCTGGGACAGGGAGAAATGTCACTGTGGACAATTGGTTCACATCCGTCCCTTTAGTTAGTACACTGAAACATCAGCATAGGTTGTCACTTGTCGGTACAGTAAGAAAGAACAAGAGAGAGAGATACCTCCTAGTTTTGTAGAAACAAAGGGAAGGCTTCCTCAAACAAGTCTCTTTGGCTTCGGTGAAGACATGACACTTGTTTCATATGTCCCCAAAAAGAACAGAAATGTTCTCCTTCTGTCATCCATGCACTTTGATGACTCCATTGATGAAGCATCTGGCGATGCTCACAAGCCTGAAATAGTGACTCTATACAATTCCACTAAGGGAGGCATAGATACGCTCGACCAAGGCCACACTAGATTCCCAGGCCCGCGCTGCTCCCCCACCACTCACGGCTCGACGTCACTGCATGGGGCGGACAACACCAGCCACCACAAACACAGTGTCGCTCACCTTTTACGTAGTTTGTTGACTGATTTATATTTATGAGGTGGTGATATTTGGAACCTGTTATTATTATGGCAAGGTAAACGTTGTATTCCAGAATGTAAATTATTTTAAGCCTTTAATTGATGTTTTTTCCTTCCCGAAAGATCACAGGACAGATCAGACCTGCTAAGAGTCATCCACAGAGATGACTATGAGATATCTGCCATTTCCCGTGTATGAATAAAACACTTCGATGAAAGATTCGTCATTAGGGAAGAGTCTATTAATCGTCTTGATGGAAGTATTTTGACTGTAAAACGGGATAGGTTAAAACTCAGAGACGATGCAGTTTCCACAATTTTTGAAAATCTTCCGCACTATATTACCAAAGATATTCCTCCCAAGAGGATGGACCCAGAGGAGGATTGAAGCGGAAAAGCGAAATAAATCCTAACTGAAGAAAAATAACGACTAGACACAATTTATTCCTTCAGTAGCTTAGTGAATAATTATAAGAAGGGATGTAATTTAGACTCGACAAATGAGTATTCAAAACACAATAACAACCAACTGGTTTTATTCTTAGTTTCTCTGAAAGCCAATATTTACCCTGTAGTTATTATTTCCTTAAATATCAATATTGATTTATCTTTTTGTATGGTTAAAAATAATATTTTGGTAAAAGACCATGTTTATTTGCGTACTTTTTCAGACAATTTAAAAATTGATAAGTGGTCCAAACTAAAAGAAATAATAGTTAGGTTGCCTAATGAAATTAATGAAATACCTCAAGAAAATAAAATAGAATGTATAAGCAATCTATTGGATGTCATGTCTGAGGAAAGAGGAGACAATAATATAATTAAAAAATTACGTTTTTTAAATGAACAACTTAAATTAGCAATTTCAAATAAGGTATCTTTTTGTACAACCTCCCTTGTATGGTTTGCCACTCTATATTTTTGTTTTCCTACAGCATACAAACATATAAGGGAAGCTAAGGTTTTTACTACGCCTCATCCTCGCTATTTACAATCATTTACCACGAACCTAAGCACTGGTAGCTCTGGTTTAGATTCGACTCATGTGAGATATTTAAAAAAGAAGTTAGATTGAACGAAAATGAAAATATCTGTAATTTATTTATGGGAGAAATTTATGTAAAACCAGATATGAGTTATAAAGGGGGCAAGTTGGAGGGAATTGCTCATAATGTAAATAATGAATCTGTAGGTCTAGCCACGACCATTCAAGCATTTATGGTGTCCTCACTTCTTTCACATGATAAAGATGTTGTGGGATTATTTCCTTGTAGAGATCTAACTTTGA
>JAQJVL010008905.1:0-17959 GCA_035578905.1 Stictocephala bisonia
TGATAGAAGTAATGTTGCAGTTAAGTCTCTGCATGGTGACTTCTAAAAGTCATGGTATATTAAGGCCATGAGAAATAATCGGAAAAAAAATTAAAAATTATCAGATATGTACCTAGGTGAACTATTTTTAAGTACTGCATGCATGCCTGAAAATATGGGTGTGATACTGTCTGAGTTCTTATCTCTCTATATATAGGTGCTGTTGACACAACAGGCAGCCACTGAAGAAGTTGTGATGACAGAAATGAAGGGTTTATATTTCAAAATCTTCTTTGTTGCTGGTAGGCTGAAATACAATGAGCATCCACAATACCTAGTTGTTACTTTATCGATCTCTCTGTTTTAAAATTCAAAACATTACAAAATTAATTTTAGGGAACCAACTAGAATTAGCAGCACAGCAAGAACATTTATTGATAATATTGTTACCAGTTTGAATTATGGAAATGCGATTTGTTTCAATATTGATTTGGCCATGTCAGACCACAATGCATTGCTTTTAGAACTCCCAGATTGCAATAATTTGGATTGTCATAAATCATTAAAAAATATGAAACGAAATGTAGATTCTTTCCTAGCAAAAAAATTGGATAATTTTGTAATTATTTCTCTCTCATTTAAAATGTTGTATTGAAAAATACTATTCTATAAAAGAAATTAAAACAGTTTAAATATGCTAGTTAAAATCCTGGATTACTCCAGGAATAATACAATTTCTTCAAGGAACTAAAGACAACTTCACAACTTGGCAAAAAATAGTAATGATTTTAAAAATATGTTAAAAAGTATACAAAATATTTAAGAAGATAGTATTAACTAAAAAAAAAATTATTATGCTCCCTCGTGTGGCTTAACAGTACACATTTACGATAGGTTGATGAGCATCTAAAGGGTGTTCAGCAACCCCTCTATCATGGCTGTGCAGCGTAGCTCCTCTGGATAAATAACGCATAGAGGAACTTCGCAGAATTTAAAAAGATCTTATTTACTCTTTATTTTGCAAGATATCCCACAATGTGCTGAATGACTTTAATTTATTAATCCATTTCTTAGACAAGCTACCAGTTAATTCAAACACATTTTCGCCAAAAACCAAGTGGGCATCAACTTTGGATATGATTTGACGGTTGAAAAAGTTTCTGGTTTCATATCCTATGACTGTTATCGTTGGAATGAAACTTCCCCTTAAGAAATTAAAGGGCACCTCATCAGGGTGGTCTAAGGAAAACTGCATTTAAAAGTGTTAAACACCACCTAAGACGAGTCATGGGTAATCATGTCTTAATCCTCCCCGAATTTATTACTTAAATAACTTAAGTTGAAGCAATCCTCAATTCCAAACCTCTTACAGTTCTATCCAACTGATATTAGTGCATTGACTCCAGGACACTTCTTAATTGGTGATCCTTTAGTAGCTGTCCCTGAGAAAAACCCTTATGATATTCCTAATAACCGCCTCAAAATTTAAATCTTGTACAAGCATTTCATCAACGCATCTGGAAGAGATGGCAACTGGAATACCTCCATACTCTTCAGATACGCAACAAATGGAGTGAAACTACTGAAAATGTACGTGCTCGTGATTTAGTGCTAATACACCAATATACCCCTCCGTTAACTTGGCCTTTGGCCAGAATAATTGATGTTTTTCCTGGCAAAGATGGCAATGTGCGAGTAGTCCATCTAAAAACTTAACAAGTTGATATGCCATGTTGCTTTTGCACGGGTATGAGAACATGCAACTACTGTAAATATAAGTGGGGAATGGCAAATGATTAGTGATGTGATAGCGGATTCGAAATTCACCTGGCATCAGCGCTCATATTAATGCATTGAGACAACCTGTTGATAAAACACGTTATTTTTAATTTAAACAAATTCAAAAACCTAAAAATATAGATCCTGTTTGAATACAGGATCTACGTTCTAAGTGTTATTTCTCATTTGAGTGCACAGTGTACCCACCCACTTACTCGCCCAAACATGTACTATGGTATTAGGTGTGAGTACTGAGTTTTCCTGTTGCTATATAAAAGTGCCTTCCAGAGGCTCTCAGTTGATGTGCAGTTGTGGCCTAATAATATCTCTAAAGGAAGTCTTATTATCGCTGCATTGGTGGCAGTTTTACCGGTCTTTGTAAAGGAAAACAAAAATCTTATGAATAGGAGTGGAGTGGTGGATTTATATTAATTTATTTATGTACGCTTTGTTAGATTAATAAATAATATTTCTTTGTAATGTGCGTAGATAAACAGTTATTAATTGATTATTATGACGGCAGGAGAGTCTAAAGTCGGTAACTTAACTTTTGAAAGATCTAACAAAATTTACATATCAAACAAAAATAAATATAACAGTTTTCAAATTATTAAGTTCATGGTTTGTTGATAAATTTCTCAGGTTAGTTTTTAATGATTACCTAGCCAAATTACTTTGTGAAGATACAGTACCATTCAAAATTCTCATTTTTACTTTTATCATGGACTATGCCTGAAAATCTCTGATTCCTAAACTTGAGATCTAAATGATATCAAAATAGTCCGTGAAGGAAATATATCTTTGACTTTATATAAAATTAAACCAGTCTTCTATTATCACGCAAGTAAGGTGTCTTTCCAAAACAAGTTATGATTGTATATAGTATAAAACAATTTATTTGATAAACTGAAGATTGAGAATAACATGTTATTCTTCTACCTCTTCTATTATCGATTCGCTGGTATATAAAATGTGAATAAATTATTCAAAGCAATGTACAAATAATAATTGTGTTTTATTTAGGTACATATTACATTATATTTTTATGTTATAGGAGTCATATGAGGAATTTATTGCTGAAACAGAACCAAACCAATCAAAAGGAACATCTTGCTCATCGTACAAAGTGGCCAATACAGAGAAATTGTTCTGTTGTTTCAATTGTCTTTATAAGACAGCACATAAAAGCAGGTTGATAGTGCATACAAGATATTGTATAAAGACTTGTACAAGAGAAAAGATGTTAACATTTAACCAGTGCACTTCTAAAGCTAAAAATATATCTCAGAGAATAAGTGATGTGAATACTGGTCCAAGTGAGAAAACCTACAAATGTAACCAGTGTCCTTACAGATCTTATATTACAGGCAATATGGAAAAACACATGAAGAAACATACTGAGAAACATACTGGGGAGAAATCTTTCAACTGTAATGAATGCACCTTTAGAACTGCACATAAGCGGAGTTTAAAATGTCACATGATGAGACATACTGGGGAGAAACGCTTCATTTGTAATATATGCTCTTTTGGAGCTGTACATAAGGCACGTTTGGTAAATCACATGAAGACACACAACGGAGAAAAGCCTCCCAATTGTAGTTAATGAAGTTTTAGAGCTGCACGTAAGCAGAATCCGGAAAATCACATGAAGACATGTACAGGAGAAAAACATTTCAATTAAAATTCATGTCTTACAACTGCACATTTGATGAGTTAGGAAAACATGATGACAATCACTTTAGAGAAACCTTTCCGTTGCAATCTATGCTCTTACAGAGCTATTCAAAAGTGCCGTTTGGATGAGCATATGAAGACACATACTGGAGAAAACCATTTCATTTGTATTCTATGTAGTTTTAGAGCTGCATGAAACCACCGTTTTGGAAATCACAAGAGGACACACACTGGAAGGAACCTTTCAATTAAAGCCTATTCACTTTTACAACTGCGGAGTTTAGAAAATTACAACATTTGCAGAGTTTAGAAAATTACATATTGTCACATACTGCAGTGAAAGCTTTCAGTTGCAATCATCGCTGACACAAGAGGCATTTGACAAAGCACAGGAAGTCATAAAATACAAATAATATACGAGTACATAAAAGTCATAAAATACGAATACATAAAAAGGAAAACTTTAATTTTATGTATTCAGCACACTTTTAGAACCGCACTTATGTAACCTGCTGTCTGGTTAATCTGCTGATGAGACATACTGGATTGAAAACTTCCTGTTTTATAATATTAATATTATGGTAACAAGCAACTCTGTTATATGCTATATGAAGAGACACGCAGAAGAAAAACTGAACGTTACTTTTGCAAGGCATATTAAGAACAAAGTGGAGATAAACCTTCACTGTAGTAAGAGCATTACAGAGCTTATTCAGAGAGCGAACTGGAAGTATCTTAAGGCACATATGGAAGAGAATCCTTATATTAGTAATACATAAACAAAATATCTATTTTTGGCAGAGTACACGAGGCTAAGGTTGTTTTTAATATAGTTGTACAAGTAAGAAAATGTTAATTAAAATTTTGGAAAAACATACAATTCACTTTCTGTGCTCTTTCTAACCTTGAATAACATTCCTCATATCTATGAATATACGATAGTATCTTTCAGTTGATACCCCATTTAATGTAATTTTAGAAGTACTGTTTTTCACTGTTGGGTTTGAGACAGGTGGTGTCATATATTTTGATAAAAAAAAAAAAAATTAAGAATTCAGGAGGAGAATATTACCTATAAATTGAGACCCTCATCTCAGTGAATAAGTTTCTCTTGTACATATTTTTAGACCTTTAAGTCATTTTTACTTTCTCCCATATGTGTTGGCATATAGAAAGTATTGTGATCGTCCAAAAAAAAATATTTTACAAGTTGGTCTAAACATCCAGTTTAAGATCCCTAGAACCCAAAAAAGTTGTTTTTTGAAAACAAATTTTTTATGTCTGCCGTATGTGTGTATATGCACTTCGCTGGAGACCAAACGGATGGATCGATTTTAATGAAATTCGATCCATCGGTATGTAGGTGTATTTAGCCAATACCTCCAGACCATTTTTAACTTTTTTGAAATTTGTTTTTTTATTTTTATACGTTAAAAACATAGAAAAAACGGAATTTTCCCAAAAACTGCACTAACGATATTGATTATATTTTCAAAAAAGATGAGAGTTACAATTTAAGATATTTTAGTAAGAACTGCATGTCTCTAACTTGACTAGTTTTTGAGTTATAGCAAAAAAGCATATTTGGGAATCGAACTTGTAATTTTCAGTTTTGATTTTTTAGTGTTTAATATGGGGAAAAGTTTGTGCCAATTCTTTGGAACCATTTATTTCCTATAGGGCCCCCATATATTTCAATGATTCTAAATCTCAAAAATATTAATGAGGGAAAAACCTAATTTTGTACTCGATTTAAATTTGTTAATCTGCACTAAATATTTTGTTGTAACCTAGTTGGGTGAGTGGTAGAGATTTCCATTGTATTCTATGTACTTTGTAGAAATTAGCACATAGGTCTAATTTAATAAAAATAAACAAATAGAAAAATTGTAAGTAATCAGCTTTAGTAACGACAAAGCGGCAGTATTTTCAGATACATTGGGAGAAGTTCATTTGTAAAATGAACATTTTGGTTTACGTAAGCCACGTTTGGTAAATCACATGAAGACACACAATGGAGAAAAGCCTCCCAATTGTAGTTAATGAAGTTTTAGAGCTGCACGTAAGCAGAATCCGGAAAATCACATGAAGACATGTACAGGAGGAAAACATTTCAATTAAAATTCATGATGTCATACAACTGCACATTTGATGAGTTTGGAAAAAATGATGACAATCACTTTAGAGAAACCTTTCGGTTGCAATTTATGCTCTTACAAAGCTATTCAAAAGTGCCGTTTGGATGAGCATATGAAGACACATACTGGAGAAAACCATTTCATTTGTATTCTATGCAGTTTTAGAGCTGCATGAAACCAGCGTTTTGGAAATCACAAGAGGACACACACTGGAAGGAACCTTTCAATTAAAGCCTATTCACTTTTACAACTGCACATTTGCTAAGTTTAGAAAATTACATATTGTCACATACTGCAATGAAAGCTTTCAGTTGCAATCATCGCTGACACAAGAGGCATTTGACAAAGCACACGAAGTCATAAAATACAAATAATATACGAGTACATAAAAGTCATAAAATACGAATACATAAAAAGGAAAACTTTAATTTTATGTATTCAACACACTTTTAGAACCGCACTTATGTAACCTGCTGTCTAGTTAATCTGCTGATGAGACATACTGGATTGAAAACTTCCTGTTTTATAGTATTAATATTATGGTAACAAGCAACTCTGTTATATGGTATATGAAGAGACACGCAGAAGAAAAACTGAACGTTACTTTTGCAAGGCACATTAAGAACAAAGTGGAGATAAACCTTCACTGTAGTAAGATCATTACAGAGCTTATTCAGAGAGCGAACTGGAAGTATCTTAAGGCACATATGGAAGAGAATCCTTATATTAGTAATACATAAACAAAATATCTATTTTTGGCAGAGTACACGAGGCTAAGGTTGTTTTTAATATAGTTGTACAAGTAAGAAAATGTTAATTACAATTTTGGAAAAACATACAATTCACTTTCTGTGCTCTTTCTAACCTTGAATAACATTCCTCATATCTATGAATATACGATAGTATCTTTCAGTTGATACCCCATTTAATGTAATTTTAGAAGTACTGTTTTTCACTGTTGGGTTTGAGACAGGTGGTGTCATATATTTTGATAAAAAAAAAAAAAAAAATTAAGAATTCAGGAGGAGAATATTACCTATAAATTGAGACCCTCATCTCAGTGAATAAGTTTCTCTTGTACATATTTTTAGACCTTTAAGTCATTTTTACTTTCTCCCATATGTTTTGGCATATAGAAAGTATTGTGATCGTCAAAAAAAATTTACAAGTTCGTCTAAACATCCATTTTAAGGTCTCTAGATCCCAAAAAAGTTGTTTTTTGAAAACAAATTTTTATGTGTGTATATGCACTTTGCTGGAGACCAAACGGATGGATCGATTTTAATGAAACTCGATCCATCGGTATGTAGGTGTATTTAGCCAATACCTCCAGACCATTTTTATGAAATGTTATGAAAATATAAAAATTTTTTGAAATTTGTTTTCCTATTTTTATAGGCTAAAAACATAGAAAAAACGGAATTTTCCCAAAAACGGCACTAACGATATTGATTATATTTTCAGAAAAGATGAGAGTTACAATTTAAGATATTTTAGTAAGAACTGCATGTTCTAACTTGACTAGTTTTTGAGTTATGGCAAAAGAGCATATTTGGGAATCGAACTTATAATTTTCAGTTTTGATTTTTTAGTGTTTAATATGGGGAAAAGTTTGTGCCAATTCTTTGAAACCATTTATTTCAAAGATAATTTTCACATATAAATTAAATCACCAATATAATGGGTGGCTTTCATTTCACGATACATTCAGCTTGTTACGAGTGAAATTTAGATAATAATAAACCTGTAAATAAGTTATTTTTTAATTTGACAATCTTTTTAAAGCTATAACATTTTTAAATCTGTAGTTGGAGGTACAAAGCCCTCATGACAAAAGGTGATTAAAAAATGGTTTAAATTGAGATAGAAAACATGATTGATTAACTGTTCAGTGCTTCCACAGTAATAAACCTTTCGTGCACTGTTTAAATACTTCCAGGCGCACGGTTCGGCAACGCCGAAATGCTCAGTTGAAACTAGTTATGAAGTGCTGAACTCCGGGATTTGCTTCCACATTAGCGCACATCGATGTCTGTTGAATTATCATGTAGTATAAAATCGCACTTACCGTTTTATAATTTTACTTTATTTTTCAATCCAGTATTCTTGAACCGTTTTGGAAGTTTGTATGATTAGCCATTTTAAAAATTGCAAGGGTTTACAAAAAATACAACAGAAAATTTTGTAAAAGAGTAAAAATTCTAGAATTTAGACAGACTACAGAAAACAACCTTCTTCACATGTGGTTTAAGTTTCACTGACTTATCTGTAGTACCTTTTGTTTTAGAAATTTGTAAAGTTGAGCTTTACTCCAAAAGTGCTAAAATTTCGTGTTTTTTATATTCTACCTACTATAAAAAATTCTTAAAGTTTTCAAAAAAATATGTAAGTTATATGAAATCACGAAGAATTAAATAAGCTAAATTTTGGTGTACAACACATTGAAATCGGATGAGTATTTATTTTCTAGTAGAGGTTCAAACTCGAGTACATTGCTTTTTGAATCCGACATTATTCAATGTACAGTCCAAATATTTAATTTATTTGTCTAGGTCTAGTTAAATTAAAATATCATATTTCTTTGTAATGGCTATAGATAAACAGTTATTAATTGATTATTACAATTTCAGGAGAATCTAGAGTCGGTAACTAAATTTTTGAAAGAAAAAAAATTGAGGAATGAAATTTATTTTTAGGTTTTAGTTAATATAGTATCTCTTCTAAATATAACTTTCTTGGCACTTGCTATTCACACTTTATTCAGAAGGTGTCGTATGGAGTGTTAAAATAAAAACAAAAGTGGTTTTATTTGGAATAAAATCACAGTTTAGAAAAATTCTGCAAACAAAATGGGATCCAAAAAATCAACACAACAGATAAATAAAAAAAAAACTTTAAATTAATGAGTCTCTTATTTGATGATCAAACTCTAAGTTTAGTTTTAAATCATTACCTACACAAACTACTGTTGTATGATAAAATTTGAAACATTTATCTTTACTTAAACCATGGAATATGCCTGAATGTTATTCTGTAATTCCCAAATTTAAGATATAAATTACACAAAAATAGTTGAAAGATTATATACATACATATATATATATATATATATATATATATATATATATATATATATCTGGCTTTATATAAAATTAAAATAATCATTCAATATTGAGTAAGAAAGATGTCTTTTTAGGATGAGTTATGATATTAAGTAGCATTAAAAAATATATTTAATATGCTGAGGATCGAAAATAAGAAAGGGGTTAAGGCTTTGGCTTGCCACGCAATCGGTCCTGGTTCGATTCCCGATATGACCAGTAACAATTTTTGCCCTGCCGCTCCTGTGGTTCGTAAGTCACGTTATGCCATTGGTCCCCAGGTTAAGTGTTAGAGAGGGCTTTTTAGCCCTAACTTCGCCTGGTAAAATAAGACGATCTATAACTTTCAACCTTTAAGATGTTATTCCTCGACCCCTTCTATTTTAGATACGCTGGTATTCAAATGTGAATGAATAAAAAATGTTAATATTCAAAACATTATGCAAACAATCCTTTGTTTTATTTCTATAGGTAATACAGTATATCTTGGTATTTTATAAGTCAGTACCGGGAGACCAAGCTTCGCTTAGTTGAATTCTGCAAACTGAAGAGGTAGCATTCATATCTCCCAGAGGATCCTGAGGATCGTTTGTTGTTGCTCTATCTCGTAGGTTATTAATAACTTTCGTTTCAGAGGTCTTCCACGTTTGTTTTTAGCTCCTTTGTGGAACTCGGCCTGCGGTCTCGTGGAAGAGTTCGACTTACAGCCTCGCCAAAACCCTCTGCTACAGGCCCTTTGTGAAACTCAGCTTACGGGCTCGCAGCAGTAAGTTCGGCCTTCGGCCTCACCAAGACACTCTGCTAAAGTACCTTTTGTGGATCTCGGCATGTCACTATTCAAAAATCTATTCAGTGTACGTAGGCAATTTAGTAAAAGTGTTCACTATTAAAATTGCCTTAAGTTTGAAACTCTATCAGATGAGAAGTACAACTTCGTAACCAGTTGAAACAGTAAGCTTTTACCATTTTGATTTTTAAGTGTAATACAATTAATTTAGCAGGAGTTATTTTAATATATTGGTCAAATAAAATCTTTCTTATTGAAATAAACATTACGCATTGTATTGCAAACGTCCAACAAATATACTAAAATTTATGTCTGCCACACTACAAAACTTGCATTCAAACATACAATTTTTGCATTCATTCACGCCCGCCCATTGTGCCCACTTCCAGTAGCAGTGTCAGTTATTTGCCAAAAACTCGCCTACATTTAGTACTTGAGGCTAAAAAGCCTTGAGGTTGTTTTTAAGCACCTTTGGTATTAGGGCAGATGTTATTGACATGGCCAGTTTGTTATTGAAATGAACATTTTCCTTAGAGGGCAAATGATCTTAAATCACTGTTCAGTTGGTTTAAGTAACAAGTGTGCCAAAATTTAAATCTTTAGCTTATGTGGAAGATACGGGAAAGGCATATTTGGACAACATTTTATGTAGTAATATTAGAGTTAAAAACAAATGTGTTTCTTAAAATTTTGTTAATTTTTTATTATAGATAGATTGTTTTAAATCAAATGTTCACCCACAAATTAAAAAAGAAGATTACAGAATAACTAGAACTTTTTATACAAGCAGTTACAAAAAGTTACGTTCTTATTTTCATATTTGTTGAGAGGTTTAAAATGAAATTGTAGATAGTTATTTGTAAATATGTTGATTAATAACAAGTGTAAATAGAAAGTAATTTTTTAATATTACAACCAAACCAATTACATCAAGAATATACAGCAAAAAATAATAACAAGTGTGTCCACCAAATGTTCAACTGTTGACACACTTAAATGAGAATCACATTGTTATTGTTAACTGAATATAAATTTTAGTTTTAGGGGAGAATGAATATATGGTCTCCCTGATCCAAAAACAAAAAAAAAAGCCAAAGTGGAAAAGATGTTGCAAACGTGTGGGACATTAAATTAAAGAGTTATATACAAAAAATTCAAATGTAAAGGGAAAATAAGCTTTTAACAAAAAGATGAAATAAATGGAGGACTGTCTTAAATATAATTTTACAGAATATTGAATAAATGAATTTATTCCATCATAACCAGTACATAGTTACAATAAGGAAACAACCCGGAATGGACTGACCACTTTTACGAGTAATGTGGTCAGTATAGGCAACAAAATACAACAGGTTTTTTGTCAGGGTTCAGATTATAGCAACATGTTATCAGCCGGGCTGCTTTCCGTGGTGTCTACACCTAACACTGATAAGGCACATACTAGGACCTGCTAAGCAAGACTATCTTCACTGCAATTCACAACTACTGCACTTCATTACAATACTAATAAACACAAATAATTCCCTTCAGCCCAGTATAAAAATATTTACAATTTCTTATTTCAACTATTACAATACTTCACCAAAAATAAAACCAAAATACATAATACCATTACTATAAAACTATAAAATACAAATACACAGAGAACACTTTGATATTTGACTCTTATATTAATACGGAATGTTAAACATAGTCATTACAGGTATCTAGATATGTTTTGTTTGGTTTCCATAAATAATCATTAATTTACGCATATCCCTTAACATGTACATTGCCCCCAGTCTATTAGGCTTTGAAAATAAATGTATTAAGTGAAATGAATAGTGCACATAAATCATGTACCAATCTGTTTCATGTTATAAGTATTGTAGTAGCTTTTTAAAATTTGTCTATGATTAAACATTAACAATAGTTTAGGTAGTGGTATATTTTAAAGTGTACATTTAGGAAGAGAGTTGCCTTTATGTTTCGTAAGAAGCTTTATGCCTGTTGTATTTTGCATTAAAAGTGGAACATTAATTTTAGAATTTTGATATTATTTTAGGGTTTACAACAAAAATTTTTTTCGTAGGCCAACACGATAAATTTGAATTATTTAATTTTAAGTGAATTAAGCGAGTAGTTTGGTCTTTTTTAGATAATATATATTCTTCATGTATATCAAAACTGTGCATAAATAATCAAGAATCGTCAAAAGTCTCAGAGATACCACTGAGGATGCCACATCACAGTATGGGCGAAACGTCTGGTTACTTTGTAAATAATGTACATAGCACCTTGATGTGGTTGTCACCGGAAAATATAGATTCTACATTGGTGGCAGTTTTACCGGTCTTTGTAAAGGAAAACAAAAATCTTATGAATAGGAGTGGAGTGGTGGATTTATATTAATTTATTTATGTAGGCTTTGTTAGATTAATAAATAATATTTCTTTGTAATGTGCGTAGATAAACAGTTATTAATTGATTATTATGACGGCAAGAGAGTCTAAAGTCGGTAACTTAACTTTTGAAAGATCTAACAAAATTTACATGTCAAACAAAAATAAATATAACATTTTTCAAATTATTAAGTTCATGGTTTGTTGATCAGTTTCTCAGGTTAGTTTTTAATGATTACGTAGCCAAATTACTTTGTGAAGATACCTTTCAAAATTCTCATTTTTACTTTCATCATGGACTATGCTTGGAAAAAAATTCTCTGATTCCTAAACTTGAGATCTAAATGATATCAAAATAGTTATGACACTGGCCGCTTAAGCCTAAGTTCTAAGATTAAGAATCGTTAAGTTTATTGCCAACACAATACAAATTCAAAAATATACGTAGGTCATTTTGTACAGTCAATCAATTTAATACTAAAATATAAATTTTAAGTAGTAGTACTGTAAATGGTATATCAGTGTATTGTATATTTTATAATTTTTCTAAACCTAAAAAAGGGATTATTTTCGTTTTTATGCTGGACGATAGTTAATAAGTATCTAAGCGTCTGAGGCCGTTGGTAAACCCATCATCCTTTGGCTGAAACCAACTTCCCACTGAAACTTGAAGATGACTACAACATCTGTTACAGTTTCTGAGACTTAAGTTTGGGAAATGTGATAGACTTCTGTTAAGTTTGAAGATGTTTATGTCAAAATCTGTTAAACTATTTCAAATGTTTGATACTTTAAAGTGTTGATAAACCATTACAGGACGCAAAATGTATATTTTTAATCATTATTGTTATAATTAAAAAGGGGTAAACATTTCCTACATAAGAGATTAAAAAGTTCAGCAAGTAACTTCAGTCAGTAAAGCTTCGTTTATTCACTTTTCACAGGTAAACGAGAGTATAATTTTTGTGTATAAAATGTATCACATTAGATCCTTAACATTCATCCTAAAACCCCACTTCATTCTTCATTATTCGTAACAAAATAAGAAAAACCCAGAAGAAACGGCAGGTCAGCTTTGATATCTACATAGCATTTTTTTTCACGCTTAGTATACGATGCAAAGGAAATTTACTTCATATTTTCTAAGGTTATATATATTTTTTTATGCGTTTTGTTTTTTCTACCCTCTGTTGTAAACTCAAAGGAAGAGATTCTTTGTGAGGCCTTTTAAGTTACGGCCATGCACACAGTTTTAGGATATCTATAATTAAGAGTCTGCAGAGGCTGTCGGCCATGTTAGTTTTAATCCCATAAGAATAATGTTATTTGCAAATCCATTTTTTTTTTCATTATTGACCAACAGTTGTGTATGAGGTTTCTTTTTAAACGTTATCATATTGCCTATTGGGTATGCATTTGATATTTGAATACATACGCCTAGTTTTGAAAAACAGGTGAAAATAAAAACTTCAAACTAAATATTTTTATATTTTTTTATAAAACTAATTCGCAAAGCAATTCAAACAGGCAATTTAATTCTTGATTGAATGCAATTTGGAAAAAATCTGTTTTAAAATAACGGTTTAGTTTGGATATGCGTGATCATATGTTCAAGAAAATAACATTGTTCTTATTGGATTTAAACCAACATGCATAATTGAAATGGAACCTGGTCAGACACACTGTCCTGTGATTCGAATGCAGCATATTGCGTTTATCTTGCACTGCAACAATATGCTACCCATGTTATCTTTTGCACACTGGCAGTTTTTGTCGCAGCCTATTGGTCCCCCACCACTGTCACCCTTTGCCTTAGTTTGTCCTGCACTTTGAGATATTACCATAAAATAATACTAGTGGTATTTGAGTGAGAATTTTATATGTTGTAAAATCCAGTTATGAAGTTTAAAGAAATGCAAAATTATCTTAAAAAGATATTAACAACAGTGGTACAGATAACAATCAACAGACTACATTTAAAATAAAAATTATGAAAACAATGAAAATATTTTAAAATTAAGTCAAAGACAAAATTATTTATTGAATAAATCTACAGAAAGGTATATCTCAATCGTCAATAACAATTAAAGATTAAAAATATGACACATTAACAAGAAATAAATAATATAAATAGATAATATGTACAAAACTACAAAAAATTCAAGTTTCGAGCAACCAATGATCACCTCTCAGCCAGACAGGAATTCATCCAAATCATATAAACTCCCTCTCAACAAGAAATTTCTTAAGGAGAGGGAGAACGCCCATTTTTCAGAATATTTTAGTTCTGGTGGCACTCTATTAAAAAAATCACTCCAGATCGGGTTCCTCTGAAATAAAGCTGTCTGGGGGGCGGAGATTGGCACCATGACGAGTCTCGAACCTATGGCCAGAACCAAAAAAAAGTACAGAACAGAAAACTGTTTATACATCAAACAGTGTTCCATAAATTCCAGCTATAGTTTTGTATATGTAGAGGGGAGGCAGAGTTAGAATGTTAAATTCCTTGAAAACTCCTTTTATGAACTTAATATTTGAAGTCCCTTGATTATATGGACAGCTCTCTATAGAAAAACATCCTCCATGCACTTGTTTCCCTAACCGTTCCTAAATTGACATACAGTCAGTGATTACTTTTTGGATATGATTGCCACACCTCCGAGCTGCAATGTCATTAAAGTGTTAATTATTAAATTAATTTATGCTACGACTTTTCCATGTTTCAAAGTTCATATTATTATTATTATTTTTTTTTTTAATATTCTTTTTCCCTCTTTTAAAATACTTGTTTACTTTCTATTCTTATTTATGTACATTTTAGTTAGTATAGACATACATTTAAAATATTTTCCCCTTATATAATAATCTGCGATAAAACAATTATATTTTGGTCCTTTTGAATACAATACTTGCAACTCGGCCTACGCACAGGCAGTATGCCCATGTAGGCTTTTCCTATGAAAAGGAATTACTATACGATTTTTATTATTTTTGTTTAACTCTTAGACAATTTGTTTAGTGATTACTTGTATTATTTTTCAATGTATTTTTGTATTATTATTTTGAACAATATCATTTAACTTACTGATATATACTTTTGAATGTTTGGTGAATAAATTTATTTTCATTTCATATATTTTTTAGTGTTTAAATATGAAAAACTTTAAATGCCATAGTTGAAAATAGGAGTTTATCATTGTATGATCAATTTATGGTCCACTACGTTGGACATCAAATAATAATACCATGTTCACTATAACTCATTATAATAATAAACACAAACAGTATAGTTGAAATAGAACAACAACATGTTTTACCCCCTTGAGGTAAGATTGTGTGTCTTGTATAGAGCTGTCAAGTTTTCACCGGTGGCTTGGGAATTTGGGAAATGGCCACCTTAAGGTTTCATCCAATCATGAATTATAGAAATAGCTTATATTTAAAAGCATATACTTCTCAAAATTAGAAGCATTCAACGCTATCTATATGACTAAGGGATTAGCTAGAGTAAACATAAGTTGATGTATTATAACATGACTGATATGTGGGTTTGACCTTCTAATTCGTATTTGTAAATTAATACGGAAAATAATAAATAGAAATTTTTTCAGATAAAAAAGTAACATGTATGTAAGCAGTAATATGAATTTGCACTAAATGGTGAACATTTTACTGCAGGAAATTAATTTGAAATTATATAAACACTTCTCTGACATCTGTTTGAGTTACCTCATAAACTATACCTAGATAATTCCGATAATATGAGTTCCCTTTCGAAATTCAAGAATTAAGTAGGAAAAATTACATAATAATTCAAGTTTATTAAGATGTCAAGGTTGAGAAAATGATGAACTCAGGGTGATGAAAAGTTTTTTACAAAAAATAAATTTAATGAAATCATGAATTAAATTGAAAATTTAAACAAAATTATTGAATAAATATTTCCTCTTATTATACGGCCAATATAGCAGTTGAGAATCCGTGTTCGCATGCGCAGCATCAGGTTCTATTTGTGTCTCCGTGGAAATCTCAAAACGTTTGTTTTAGCCGTTTGACTACTATCAGTGACAAGTTTACGCGATCTTGACCGAACATGACAAAACCTGGTGAGTTTTATTTATTAGTAATGCTCTAAGCACGAGAAGTTTGTTAAATATGCTGTCAAATTATTATATTTTGTTTGTTACTGTTCGTGTTAATATCAACAATTTGTTTTATTGCTCTTTGTAATAATAATATAACAGATGTGTTGACATACAAGTACGCTTGAACACCACATGACTTGGTCGAATAATTAATTACCTATTTGATTTTATTATGATTATATTTATTTATTTTATGGGTCACACATTATATGAAATAACTTTTACAGTAAACATCAACTTAACATAAAAATATACATATTCTAAACAATAGCAGGTTTGATAGAGTATAAAAAAATAATGACTATCTTTTTAAAATACTGTGGTTTGGTACCCCTAGCAAAGCAACAGTTAAATAAATCAACAAACGGAAAGGTCAACATTTAAGAAATACTCATTTTACATATTCATCTAATTATGTGCTATTTAAGAACATGACGCAGTAAACACATAATAAACTAATTTTATGTATTAATAGTAATATAGTACTAGTAGTAATTAACTATTAGTAAATATATCACGGTATAATCTATATAAATTTCTAATCTGAAAAATCAGAAGAAGAAACAATAATTAACAACTAAAAATATATAGCTTCCACCACATGCTTCTGAAAAAAAAATTTAACTTCGGGATTATTAAAAATTAAAATAAAATTAACAAAATACATATCTATAATATTGTACTACGGTAACTGCTTTAATAATAAAATAAAAAAGGATTTATCATAATAAATGAAAGATCTATAGAACAGCATCTTTTAAAAAATTAAAAGTTTAGTTTTAAAAGTTGTGCTAAAATAAAATTTCTTTATCTCACATAGTACAAATCTTCATTTTCAGTAGCCAGCCAAACTTCTGGGGGTCATTCCTCCTTTGTGTGTACAAATCGTCTATCTCGCACCGTTATTCGTCTGTCTGTCTGTGATTTTTACAAAAAACTTAATATCTCTCAATTATATATTTGAAATAATATAATGGAAATTGGTATGACTGTTGTTTTTTATAATTTGCATATACGATTAAAATGTTATTTTTGTACAGTAATAATTTTCAAAATGGCGGCCATTTTAAAGTGTTAATGCTTAATATCTTAATAACCATATATTTTAGTAAACACCTGTAAGTTACAAAAAGTGCACACAAATACGTGTAGTTCATTTAATTGTTATTAAAATGTATAATGGTCTCGTAGGTTACAGAAATACTTATCTACAGTGACAATTTTAATTAATAAATAATCCAACTGTAAAATATAAATTGAAAACTTACATTCTACTTCAACCAATTTCTATAGAATTATAATAATTATTAATAAATTAAATTTGCACAAGAAGTGGGCAAAACAAATCTAAAATGACTGCTCACTACTTGGAACCGTAAATTTACTTTTCAAAATACAATTGACAAAGTATACAATTAAAAATTTATTTGTACAATTAATTGTATGATAAATCATACAATTTTATCATTTATGTTTTAGACATAAATACAAAGTCGAAATCTCTAATTACACTTAAAATAACATAAATATTTTCTCTATATTTTTATTACACTCTCGTTGCCATAACTGATTGACACGTTCAAGGTTAAATATCATACAAATTTAATTTATCTATTGATAGGGGTCACTTTTGAGTGTACGTTGTTTATTATCACAAATAAATAAACTAGTTTATTTTTATTTATTAATATTATTTGATGACTGACATGTTGCAGAGGACTCACCCGTTGCACATTCGCCCTGTCCTCACTAGTTAATTGTTCAATTGCTTTAAATATTAGTGAAGTAGTGTGCTTGCTAATTAAGTGCTCTCTACATTTTTTAGAGTTCTTTCTGAGTGTTCTCACATGAAATAAAAAAATATAATGATACTGGAATAATATCTACAAACGTAGGGAAGCAAGTATTATTTGAATTTATGTAAAGGAAGTAAATGTAACACTAAAATTTAATGGCAAATAGTATCTTAGGA
>JAQJVL010008906.1:0-17947 GCA_035578905.1 Stictocephala bisonia
TTAGAAACCAAATTAAAATTAGTATTCTAGTGATTAGTATTCGTGTTTTTTATGGAGCGATTTGAGCCTTTCTATGGCACTCTTATGATATTGGAGGAGGAGACGTGTCACAAGGTACATAACTTTCACCTAAATCTTGGAATCTATTGGAATAAAGAATTTATTGAGCTAAAGTAAATCGTAATGGGTGGAATAAACATACATGCTACTTATCTAGAAGTTGACAACATAACACAGCTACCCCATGACAGACGATTTTTTAAGAAATGTTATAGTGTATTAAAGCCATGCCACACCAAACGTGGCGTGGCGTCTGTCCATACATTGTTTGGATGGTGTACCAAGTCACACGACGGTAGCTGACGAGCCACATATCATCAACTACGGTGTCAAATATAACGGTAATCCGCATCGTACTAAAACCAAATAAACAAAAAGTAGCTTTTATGCAAGTGTATCCACACCGGCTAATTTCCTAATAGGTCGCCCCCCGAAGCGAACTGTAGCCATGTATGATCAGCGTCGCAGACGAGTGGTGTGACCTGGCTCATCTGGAAACGTGGTTAGCGATTTTCCAAAAGTCCATCCGATGGATGGATGGACGCTACGCCACGTTTGGTGTGGCCTTTACGGTGTCAAAAGACGTGTAGAGGCGCTGAAACAAACGACAAAACCGTTCCTTGTGAAAGTTAAATAAATTAGACAGACTGCACCTTTAAACACTTACCTGAGGCATCAAGTGAACAAAGCACGTGGCAAGCACTACTCCCCCAGCCAGTGAGAAGCAGAGACACATCGCCACTTGTACCTACACAAAGACCGAGAGATTAAACTACTCGCTCAAGTTTTCATTGCGAATCACAAATATAGACATACCTAAATGCCCTTTAAAAAAATTACATTACTTGATTTAAAAGACTTCATTTCACCAACCTTATAGTTTTGATGGTCGTTCAACAAGTCCAAGACATTTGTTGGTACAGAGTCGGCGCTATTAGCATCTTGCTTTAACCCAGCTACTAAGTGACTTTAGGTCCGCTACACACTACCGAGCCGAATGCCGAAACGGAACACATTTTGACATGTTACGGTAGTGTGTAGTGGATTCGAGCGCCGAACAAAACGTCATGGCGAGCATTTGGGCGAGCAGAGCCCCGAACCATCAATTGTCGGTTTTTCCCCGACGCATCAAAGGGATTTTACGGCTGTTGTGGACACTGTATGCGACCGATTCTATGTTTAGTCTACTTAATGGTGTCTACTCAATGGTTGCCATCGGCATAAACTCTATTAGAGAAGTCTGGATATCCACGTCGGGTAGTAGTCAGGTTCCTGATGTTGTGTAGGGAATAAAACATCAGACCGATTCTACGTGGTTCGAATTTCACGTACAGCTGTAGATCCCTTGGTTCTTCCTAGCTGTTAGGCTATTAACGAATGGCTCTTTTTTAGGAACAGTCGACCTTAGTTGATAACGTCTACATTCATCCCGTTCATTCGCCGCTCATATTCCTCCATATCTCTAAGATCGGAGTAAGGAAAAGTATTGGCGGTAAATCAAATCCTAAAACTGATCGATACATTTATGAAGAATAGATAGTTGTTATTTTGTAACTAATAGATAATTGTGTGTAGAAATGTCAGTCTAACCGAATTCGTTACACAATGATGGAGGCCTCTCCAAAAGACTAATAACCAAAGTTAACTTCATGAATATGGTATAACATAGACAGGATATAATTTATCACTAAGATTGTGCATATGGGATTAAGAATAGTATAATTATGGCTGGAAACATAGGGTGCAGAGTTTATCTCAGGTATTTGTTATGTTTTGCTCGTAAATTTAATTTGTAAGTTATAGAAGTTATATGTGACTGGTCTATTTGTTGACATTCAAGAACTACATTGTGTCACGGTGAGAGGTCGCTTTCTTATGGATGTAGTGAACCCCTTAGAGGCAATTATAACAGATTACAACTAATGTACATATTTATACATCTGTTTTAATAATTACTACGTTTATCCCTCATGATTTAGGGAGAATAAGAGAGGGACAAGGTGCTGGCCTTCCCATCGCATGGCAAACTGGATAAATAACTACTGTACTTGACACACATTCAGCACACTATTGGATGCGACCTCTGTTTCTTTCATCTCTATAGTGACTACTATCAAACCTAAAAACGTTTGGACAGTGTAATTTCAATCAGTTACTCAGTAGTAACTGTAATCACTAGTAGTGTACCGTCACCCGGTATACCCCTCGTCCCCTGATGTAGCCAGTAGTAACCACTCGCACCTTACCTTCATCTCCAAGATGTTCAAATGCATTTATACGTATTAAAGCAAATCAACGAGGGTGGTTTTGTATAACATCTACCCGAGGCTTGATCATTTATTTCTTAAGCCTTTTAAAATATAAATTTACGGTGCCAACAACAGCTCATGTAATATAAATTAATATTTTTTTTAACCAATAGATCAGTTGAAAGTAGACATTTTAGCGTAAACATAACATTAGAAGGTGGTATTTTTTCATTAATAATCATGAAATATAAATGTCAATTATTATTTCTCTTCGTGCAGATAATGCAGCAATTTCCAAAACATTAAGCTTACATAGTGGTAAAAATTATAGTGAAAATATATAGTAATTATGCAAACCAGTTGAGGTTTTCCTGGGCTGTTATCGCGACATTTGTACGCTGGTAAGATGACAGCGCCAAGACGTACTATCACCAGTATCACAAGCGACACGAGCTGACAGGTCAAGAGCTCCATGCCAACTGACCAGCCCCTACTGACCGCGGTGAGATAACATCTGGATCGATCTCTTTCACCCCTTTCTACCGTGTCTCTAAGACTGTATCGATGGGGAGCTAGCTACTGTTTTAAATAAACATAACTTCGTCTGGAGAGTTATATTTCCTTGCCGATGTTCATCGCTGTTAAACAATGTGTGGTTATTGTGGCTCTTGATTAGATTATTAATATATGTTATTCAAGAACGGAATGGATAATTAGGAAAGTATCGAAATTGCAAGACCAGAGTAGTTTGGACATATCCAGGTGACTGGAGCTGCTAAACTGATGATAACGATATCAAACAGCTGATGCAAAAACAAAAAAAATTGACATACGAACTTAGCTAATCTGGTTTTCATTATGAAATGTTTAAGGTAATTTTTACTAATTCTAAAATTATTGCACTAGTTTGTACCTCTCTAATGAAAACTTGAATGGTTTTCTGTTCAGTAAAAATTGTTATCTAGGGAACGGCATTATATTAGTGTGAGCTCTTTTATATTAGTGTGATGGTTTAGAGAGAACCGCCGAGGGAAGGGTAAGGCAGTGTAGATAACTACCCCGTAGCGAAGCAAGGGATTTCTGCTCGTTACAAATAAAATTCAAAGGATAAAATAAAACTTTGTTTCTAAATCAATGTTGCGGCGTGATGGAGAGGAAGGTCTTTGGCGCCTCTTACACATACGATAATAATGGCTTTATTTATGTAAGTTTTTTCATACAAATTGTGAACTTAGTACTAATAAGTTCTCTCTTACAGTTAACCCTTATATTAAAGTTAACAAAGCCTAATTATAGGCTTGTAAATATAACAAAGCCTAATTTACAGAAACATGGAAATACAGAACTAAACTAAAGAAAAATACTACTAATCAAATTACAAAGAAGCATATAATACAAATTAAATAAACTGCTAACATATTTCAATCAAACATTATGATACCACTCGCATGGAGTTGTGTGAAAGCTATTTTTTGCATTGAAATGGTTGTTATTGGGAGATTATACATAGGAATATAAATGCTATATAATCAATAGTACATGTTTTGATTGTACTCGTTATAGATAATTTACCCAATGGGACAAAGTATGAGCAGTTCAGTAGTTAGATACTTACACCATATCCAGTGGCAGCGAGGGGTAAGGGAGGTCAGCTGACCCCACTACAACTGTAGGAAGGGGTCAGGGGATTCATAGAAGAAAAATTTACTACTAATAATTTTGAGCAAAGGAAAAATGGTTAATTTTGATATCATATCTTAAGCAATCAAAACACTTTCAATTTAAAGTGGCTGGTTAATTGATCATACATATAACCTAACTTAAATTATCACACAACAGTTTGTAAGTAACAATAGAATTAAACATCGATTAACAAATATGAGAACCGATGAGAAGATTAACGAATTGTAGAAGAAAGTGAAGAAACGAGGGACAGATTTGGTTTTACAGCCTGCAACCCTTCTCCGTATTCATGCAATTCCAAAACTATTAGAACAACAAAAATTTCATTCAACTTTTTAACCAGTTACATTCACCGGCCCAGAGACTTATTTGAGAAAACGGCGCTTTGAAGTTGTGGAGAAAACGATAAGTTGATTACAGATTTCAAAATCCTGGAGTCAAAAGATATTCAATCTAAGATAAGATATAAAATAAGGACTATCTAATATTGTTTCTAATATTTAAACTATTACCATAGAATATACTGCCCTTCTATGATAAGTTTAAGTGTTAGATTTGTGTAAAATGTGATTTCCGGGAGTGTTTATTTTCAAAATGCCAACCCCTGGGGGCGGCCCCCCAGACCTCCTCGCTTTGCCCCGATTAACCCCCATGTTCAAAACTCCTTCCACCGTCACTTACCATATCACTAAAGTGAAGGGACTATTTATGTCAATTGCCTTTATTTTTGGCAGCTTTACTCAATGTTACCTTAATTTTGTTAGTTTTTGATATAATATTTAAGATTTTTTTTATTTTTAAACTTCACTTTCCAATTTACATGGGCCTTCAGACCTGTGTGTAAACTTTATTCAAGGAGTTAAGTACCGACCCTTAGCTCAGTTGTGGATTTGGGCCTTTTCATTGCCCTCCGCAGTCCGAATCCTTAGCCACTAAGCCACGACAGCCTGCATTATTGCACATCAATATTCAGTGGAGTCTGAACATTGGAATCCTCACCATTATTTTGGAAAGGCAATTAAATTTTAAAACTTTTGTTTTGTGTCTAACATTTTCATTGTAAATCTTATTTGATTAAAAAACATCTGTAACAAATGTTCATATATCATGGAATATATCATGTTTATTTTATGTTGGGGAATGTCAAATATTCCTCAAATTTTTTTATTGATGATTGAATTTATGAATAGATATTTTTTCAGCCAAATAAATCTCTTTTTAAAAGCTCATTTCCCTTGTTCAAATATAAGTAAAATAATTAATTATAAGCCATTCAATTCTATAATGCACACTGTTTATAAATCTAATTAACTATATACTTAGATATCAAGAGGAAAGATCTTAACTATTATTTTTGTAGAAAAATATAAAAACAGGCCTCTTTAGTGGTATCTAGTTTAAATTTAATATATGTAATATGTCACCAACAAAAAACTAATTTTAGGTAACAATTCTAGAGAAACAGTAAATTCCACTATAGAAAAAATATTACTTTTAATATTTTCCATCAAAATATAGAGCATTTAGAATCTAGAATTGACCCGTTACTCATAACTCTGGAAGAACTAAAGCCAAACATATTGATACTAACAGAACATAAATGTATAAAAAATAATATCACAAATATACAGTTGAATAATTATAACTTAATATCATACTTTGCAAGGGAAAATATACCAGGGGGTGGGGTTTCTATATTTAGTAAGGAGGGAATAAAGAGTAAAGAAATATCTCATAAAGATATAAATAGCTTATATGAAGAAAAAAATTTTGAGTTTTGTGCAACAAAAGTCTTAATCAATAACTATAAAGTATTAGTTTGTGGATTTTATAGATCACCTAAGAAACAGTACCATAAAGTATTTTTAGAAAAAATTGATAGATTGCTGTGTATACTACAAAAACAGAACAAGAACTATAAAATTGTAATAGCAGGTGATTTTAATTAGATAAAAATCTGCAACTCTGTTAAATAACTTTGTTACTGACTTACCAAGTGAAATATGTAAGGCACATACATTGGTCACAGCGCTCTCTGACCATGATGGTATATTTTTAAAACTAAATTTAGATAATATAAGACTAAAAGATAAAAATGTATTTAAAACTCAAAGAAATATTAGCAAAGAAAATGTAAATAATTTTAAAAAATGTCTTATTGAGGAAACCTGGACTGATATGTCTTATGTATCTTGTAATGAAAAATTTAACACTTTTTATAAGATACTTTGTAACTATTTTAAGCAATGTTTTCCAGTGGTAAGAGCTAAAGTTAAAATAAGTAATAAAATGAGTTGGATGAATGAGAATTAAAGATAAAAAGACAGAAGTTAACTTATTTATGTAGAGAAATAAGACAGAAAAAAGACAGTGTTATAATAAATGTCTTAAAAAATTAAAAAAAGGAATATAGGAAAAACATACATTTGGCAAAAAAATTTTATTCAAATCTAATACAAAGGTCAAACAATAAATGTAAAACGACTTGGAAATGTATTAACAATGACCTAGGCAAAGTTAAAACATGTCAAAGCAAAGTAATTAAAAGTAATTAAGAGAAAGGGATAATTAAATCAAAGCCAGAGATAGTTAGTAATATATTTAATAATTTTTTTATAAATTTGGTGGATACAAACTCCAGTGGTCCACAGGCAACAGAAGACTTAGGTAACGGTATGACAGTTAATCAGAGTCTGACGAAATTCCGATGTGAGCCAGTAAGTGAAAAAGAACTACTTCAAATAATTAGAAATTTAAAAAATAAAAATACCAGTGGATATGATGAAATACTAGTGTCACTTTTAAAATCAATTGCTGAAATTATAATCAAACTATTAATCCATGTTATAAATTCATCATTTATCCTAGGTGAATTTCCAGAATAATTAAAGATCTCAAGAGTAATACCAGTGCATAAGAAAGGAGATACCACAGATAAAACTAATTACAGACTAATCTATTCAGTCATCTTTCTCAAAAGTATTTGAAAAATGTATGTTCAATAGATTGTCAAGCTATCTTGAAAAAATAGCATATTTGAAGATGAGCAACATGGATTTAGACAGGGAAGATCTGTTGTCACTGCAATTACATGCTTTCTTGAACGTGTAATTGCAGACTTAGATCATGGGAAAAAGGTTCTAGCTGTCTTAATGGACCTGACTAAAGCCTTTGATAGAGTTTGTCATACAAAGCTCACTGAAGCATTAAAAAATTGTGGTATTCAGGAAACTGCTTTGAAATGGTTAACTTCGTTCTATGAGAATAGATGGCAGTATGTAGAATTAACGAGTCAAAAAAAGAACACTATGTATAAAGTAACTTCTCAACTAGGAAAAATTAAACATTCAGTCCCTCAAGGCTCTGTATTGGGTCCGTTATTATTCATATGTTATTTCAGAGGATTAGCTTCAAAATATAGATAACAGCAGCCAGTTATGCTTGTATGCAGACGATGCGAATCTTAAAGTCTCAAGTAATGATTGGTTATATCTAAAACAATTATCAGAACAACTCTTAAAATCTACAGACATGTATTTAAATGAAAAAATCTTCTTCTTAATGCTAGAAAAACAAATTACATTATATTTAACTTAAAAAATCGATATAACTAGCAGCTGGATTATATAAATTTTAATTTAAAAATAGAAAATCAATACCTGGAAAGGACAAGAAGTGTGAAGTTTTTAGGACTTACAATAGATAACCAATTATCTTGGGCACAACATGTAGATACAATATGCAAAAAGGTAAATGCAGGATTATTTGCATTAAGGAAAATGTCCTTTTATTGTGATAGAAATACATTGATAATGCTATACTATGCCCACATTCATTCGCATATTGATTTTGGATTACAGATTTATGGAGGGACAACCGACACAAACTTAGAACGAATATTAATAACACAAAAAAAGGCTATAAGAATAATCCTAAATCTTAAATATCAAGAGTCCTGTAAAGATAAATTCAAAGAATTAAAGATACCAACAGTTTTTAGTTTATATCTGCTTCAGGTAATTAAATATGCTAAATTAAATTAAGACAAATTTGAGAAACATAATAAAGTGCATAATCATGATACAAGAAACAAAGACAAATTTATAATACAAAGACATAGAACAGAACTTTTCTCCAAAACAACTGGACACATTGAAATTAAACTTTTAAATAATCTACCAAGACATATTCAAAAAGAAAAGGATCTAAATATATTTAATAAAAAGTTAAAATCATTAATAATTGATTGGTCATTGTACTTGGTTCAGGAGTTCTTCACCAGAACAGATACTTATAAGCTAAACTGCTAATCTGTTGTCTGTGTATATAGAGGGTGAAATAGAAATGCATATAATACGTTTTAGAATAGTTTAGGCTAAGAACAGTGATAAATTCTTGTTAGCTGTATTGACGTTATTCATGTACTATATGTAATGTATGTATGAAGAATTATTGACAATTGACTATATCACTCAATGCACGTTAAAAATCAATGTTCATGCATTATTATTAATAATTCAATTTTAAATATTATTAATAAGAATGATAATATTTGATTCTTATTAATTGTATTGATCATCCAATTTAATAAGAAAACCAAAAGTCTCAAAATCCTTAATGACAAGATCTATATATAAAAGGCAAAGCCCTCACTGACTCACTCACTCATCACTAATTCTCCAACTTCCCATGTAGGTAGAGAGCTGAAATTTTGTACACTGTTTCTTTAGAACTTAAATAGGACAACTAAAGTATTTTCATCTTGATAAAGTACTCCTAAGGGGTATAAAGCACCCTTAAAAGATTGGTCCATAAGGATAACATTGGGTTGATTTTAGTAAATTAATAACAGCTGTTTTGTAAATAAATAAACATGTCTATTTTGAATGTTTGACATTATACTATTTAATATTTTACTATGAGTTTAATCTTCAGCTGTTAAACAAAAATAAATGAAATGAACACTCTTGAAATAGGCTAAATAGGTGGCAAAGCAATTAGTGTGAGTGATATACTGTAACTAAATTTAATATTGTGATTTTATGTTATATAGTTAATCTCCTATTTTTTTGTATTGAATAGTTACATGCCGAGGCCGAAGGCCGAGGTGTATCAATTGCAGCGAGCATCGGGGTTGGCATGCGAAGCATGCAGGGGTGTCCCCTAGTCTTTTATATTTTTAGGCACAAAGATCTTTAATGAAAACCAGCTGACTTTAAATTGTGTACATCACTAATTAAGTAGAGAAATAAAGTAAAACAATGGCTTTTTAATTTTGGAGATACGTCACAAGTGATACATACCAGAGGTAGTCTAATTTATTTATATACTGATTGTTAATAAGTTTAAAATAATTATTTGTATTATTATAAATATTACAGTTTTGTGTTTTTCTTGTTTTAGGCTTTTCCCTTGTTTTTCCTTTTCAGAAATATGTTTTATGTATCTTATACTATAAAACGAGCAAGGAATTGTATGTATGTACCTATTTCCAGTCATTTTATTTCAAAAACGGCTCTACCGATTTTCTTCGTACTTTGTCTATAAAAGGTTTTCTACCTCAGGAATCCAATGGATTTGGTGACAATTTTGAGAAAACTCATTTTCTATGAGTTTTCACGATTCCAAAAGTACACAGTAAAAATATAGGAGACAGGCGGGTGGGTCAATACCACTGTTTAATGTTTACTATTTACTATTTCAACATGTGAGTTATGATTTTAATTTATTTTTTTAAATAACACGTTTTTCTGAATCTGTTAAAATGTAAACAAACCAAATATTATTGTATTTTTCTTACCTATGTCTAATATACCTATGTCTAATATGTATAATTCAGTTATTCTCGAACTTTATTTCATTTTTATTATAATTTCACCGCAACGCATATTTATGGTCCTTGTAAATAGTTCATTGATAACTTCAGTTCAGTGTATTCTAACTTTTTCTTAGATGCCAGGCGGACGTCCTCCAAAACGACGTAAGTTTAATTTTAATAAAAATGAGCCACCAATACCGAATTTAAATGAATCCCAAGATACTGAAACATGCTATGAAGCTGAAATTGAAAATACAGATCTTGATTCAAACAATGAAACAAATCTTATGACTTGTATTAATACTTTGCAAACAACTTCTACAAATAATTCTGGAAATACCTTACAAACTTCTAGCAACTTTCTTAATTACGATTTGCCATCAACCTCGGGGGTAACATTTAATAATGTCGTCCAAACAACAATTTTTAATCAAGAAAGTAATGATACTCCTGCTACTGCTAGACCAATGCGTAAAGCGAAAGTTGCTTGCAGAGATAGATTGATAGGAGTTATTATGGATATGAATGACTCACAGAGTCAAGAATCAGAAGAAAAAAGAATTCATCGGGAACGTAACAAAAAATTGAATGAAACAGCAGAAGAGCGTCAACAACGTTTGAGTGATGATCTTTCAAGAGTCACTCAACGAATCTCTCAAGAAACTTGTGTGCAAAGAAGTCAGCGGTTGAGTAATATGCGCGAAAGAGAAAATCAACGAAGAAATGAAGAAACTCCTGAAGAAAGGAGTCAACGTTCGGATATAATGCGTCAGAGAATTAATCAACAAAGAAATGTGGAAACTCCTGAAGAAAGAAGTCAGCGATTAGATGATATGTGACAGAGAAACAGCCAACAACGAAATGAAGAAACTCCTGATCAAAGAAGTCAGCGATTAGAAAATTTAAGAATGCGTGCAAATGAAATTCGAGCTGCTGAAACCCATGTTTGCAGGGAACAGCGTCTTGAAGAACAGCGACGTCGGAATGCTCGTCGCCAAAGACGTTTGTTAGCGAATTCGTTGAAGCCTACTTACAAGTTAGCTGTTCAAAGTGACGTTGCTTGTCACCGTTTAGGAGAATTTAATGTTGCGTGCGTGCATTGTGGAGCGTTACATTTTCCTGAGGAACGCGTAGGCAATAGAAATAATAACTCATTTGGGGATTGCTGTTTGAAGGGTAAAATTGATATTCAACATGCTGATTTTCCAAATGAATTAGCAAGACTTTTTTTGCATAGACATCCCTTATCTCCTGAATTTCATCAAAGAATTAAAAATCTAAACTCATCGTATGCAATGGCATCTTATTCGTGCGATGATGACCGTACAATAAATAACCGTGGAATATATACTTATATTGCCAACGGCCAGGTATATCATAAAATAAATGCAGCTGCACAGCCAACACAAACTCCAGAAGGTAATTTTGAAAAACCTCTTTATGGACAGATGTATTTTCTCGATTCAGAGGAAGCTGTAACGGAGCGAGGAAACCATCTTCTAAATGATGGTATTAGTGTGCCATTATTTGAATTATTAGAGGAAATCATTCGTTCTGAAAATCCTTTTGCACGAGGTTATATGATGATGATAGAAGTAGCAGAGCAAGCTGAACGAGAAGCGGCTTTTCAACAGATACCAGTACCAAATGTTAGGCTTTTATTCACTTGCCCAGAAGGACTTGATCCAACAAGATACAATGTTCCTCAAAGCAATGAAGTATGTGCCGTCGTTACTTTGAACGCTGATCAAAGTTTTCCAGATAATCCACTTATTATTAGACAACGAGGAAAATCAGTGCAAATAATGAAAAATATTGATAAACACGCAGAACCCTTAACATACCCACTATTTTTTCCTAAAGGAACTTTTGGTTTTTCACCGGGTATGCTGCTGAGAGAAGGATATCCAAGTAGAGGTCACATAACTAGACTTGAACTTGCACGATATAGAATTGCTTTTCGACCTCATTTAACACAATGTATTTCATTGGACGAAACCATAAGGGGATATGATTTACGTAACCTTAAGTTTAATGCTTTGCATTTTGGTGGACGTTTGTTTCAACAGTATCTTGTAGATACCTACATTAGAATAGAATATGATAGAATTCAATGGATAAAGTTGAATCAAAAGAAAATTCTTGCAGACAGTTATACATCTGTTACAAATTATCTTAATGAGATGGCACAAAAAAATAATGCTGTTTTGGGAGAAAAGATTATACTTCCATCGTCTTTTCCTGGCTCTACTAGATATTATTCTGAGCATTTTGAAGATGCTATGGCACTGGTTAGAAGATTCGGGTCTCCTGACTTCTTTATAACCATGACCTGTAATCCGGACTGGCCGGAAATTAAGGAAGCTATAAAGATAATGAATGAAAATGGTAGTGACTGGCAACAACTAGCTCAAGATAGACCTGACATAATTGCTAGGGTAGCATATTTAAAATTTGCGGAGTTAATTGAGGATTTAGATAAAAGTCAAATTTTTGGGCAAGTTGCTGCTTACGTTTATACTGTAGAATTTCAAAAAAGAGGGCTGCCTCACATGCATTTGTTAATTATATTAAAGCAAGAAGATAAGATTCACAATCCTGAAGAACTAGATGATCTCGTTTCAGCAGAAATACCAGACGTAGAAGACGATTCAGAACTACGAGAATTAGTTAAGAAATGGATGATTCATCAAGCTTGTGGCGAACAAAATCAAAAAGCATCATGCATGGTTAATAAAAACGGTAGAATGAGTTGTAGGTTTAAATTTCCTATGGGATTCCAAGATACAACCTCTTTAATCGACGATGGCAAGCCCAAGTATAGAAGAAGGTATGATCCTAAATTAGATCAAAATAATAGAGATTTTTTTGTTCATGAAGAAGCAATTTATCGTAAAGATGCTCAAGGTGAAAAAATAACTCGAGATAATCGCCATGTTGCTCCTTACAATCCATACTTGTTGAAAAAATTCAACTGCCACATAAATGTTGAATACGTTGGAAGCATTCGGGCTGTTAAGTATCTTTACAAATATATTTATAAAGGCCATGATTGTGCTGCTTTAAAAGTAGTCCAAAATCAAACCACTATAAATTATAATGAAGCAGATAAATTTATTCAAGGTAGATGCATAACTCCACCTGAGGCTTGCTGGCGATTATTTGGGAATGAGATACAAAAAAAAAGTCATTGTGTTCAGCGACTGAATATCCATTTGCCTGGTCAATATCGAGTACAAAATATTGAACAAGCTCAAGAAGATTTACTTGATATAGGTCGAAAGGGTTCTATGTTAGAAGCTTACTTCCGAACAAACCAAGCTAAAAAACAACGTATTGAAAACAATGACAATACAGAAAATAATAGTTTTTATTTCTACTGGCAAATGCCAGAATTTTATCGATGGGAAGGAAAAGAAAGTAAATGGGTTGAAAGACAACGGAATATTCGAGTTATTGGTAGAATACATAATGTTACATTTGTTGCACAACCTGAGTTGTATTTTTTACGTTTACTTTTGTATCACGTTAACGACGCTGTGAGTTTTGACGATCTGCTTATGGTTAATGGTGTAAAATGTAATTCGTACAAACAGGCTTGCTTAGCTAGAGGTTTAACTTACGATGATAAACAATGGATTGATGGCTTACGAGAATCAGCATTATCGAAAATGCCAAGAGCAATGAGAACTCTTTTTACACAAATATTAATATTTGGTGCTCCTGAAAATCTGAAGAACCTGTGGGATACTTTTAAAGAAAATTTGGCTGAAGATTTTATTCATCATGCCAGAGAAAATGGTACTTCTGTTGATGAAGCTATTCGAAAAGCTTACAGAATTATTGCTCATAAGCTCAATTCTCAAGCAACGGAAGGTCGAAATTTTCAATTTTGGGTAGATCGATTTCAAATGGATGATATTGATGGCTACGATGAAATAAATGATGACATAATTAATATTGATCAATCTTTTGCACTTGGCGAAGAGATGAGAAGACAACTTCGTGGCAACCAAATTGAAGTTGTTGATTCCATAATAGATACACTTGATAATAATTTACAGCAGAGATGCTTTTTTATTGACGGGCCAGGAGGAACTGGAAAAACATTTATATATAAAACTTTATATCATGTTCTTTCAGCTAAAAATTATAAAGTAAAGTGTATGGCTTTTACAGGAATCGCAGCAATGCTTCTGCCAAACGGTCATACATCCCATAAAACTTGTGGTCTTAAAGTACCTTTAACTGCAGAATCTGTTTCCAATATAAAGTCTGGATCAGCTAAGGCTAGGGAGCTTGCAAAAATTGATATTTTTTTAATGGATGAAGCTCCTATGCTTCCTAAATACGGACTTCAAAATATAGATGAGTTACTACGAAGTATAGCAAATCCAAACTTACCATTTGGAGGAAAAGTTATAGTTCTAGGAGGAGACTTTCGACAGTGTTTACCAGTTCAACAAAGAGCTAATCGAAGCGAACTTGTGAATTTGTCAATAAAAAAGAGCCCATTATGGCATAATTTTAAACTTTTTTCACTAACAGAAAATATGCGTGTCGATCCAGAACAGCTGGAATTTGCTAATTATCTTCTACAAGTTGGGAATGGCGAACTTCCAAAAAATGAGTTGGATGAAATTAAAATTCCAAATGATATGATTTCAAATGGTGATATAATTGATGAAGTTTTTGGCAACTGCTTGCTTAACAGACAATACGAAAATATGAAAGACCGAGCAATCTTGGCACCATTAAATAAGGACGTAGCCAAAATTAATGCTGAAATCATTGAAAAGTTGGAGGGTGAAAGTAAGCAATATAAAAGTTATGATTCAGTAAAAGATACAGCCGAAGATACATTGCAATTTACTCCTGAATTTCTAAATTCAATTGAAATTGCAGATTTACCTCCACATGAGCTAAAATTAAAAAGAAACACAATAATTATGCTTTTGAGAAATTTAGATCTTGGGGAAGGTCTCTGTAATGGTGTTAGACTCACTGTTACCCAGTTATGCAACAATATAATTAAAGGCAAAATTATAACTGGTGAACATGCCGGACAAGAAGTACATATTCCCAGAATAACTCTTGAATCAAACAAAAGTCAGTTGGGAGGCTCAATGCAAAGACATCAATTTCCAGTCAAACCAGCATTTGCTATGACAATTCATAAATCTCAAGGCCAAACATTTGAGTATGTTGGTGTTGATTTAAGAAGTCCGGTTTTCATGCACGGTATGCTTTACGTAGCATTTTCAAGAGTTAAGAGAAGAAACAGTCTAAAAATTTTATTACCAGCAGAAAATAATAGTCGAATTCAAGGTTATACACGAAATGTTGTCTGGACTGAAGTATTAAATAACGCATATAATAATATCGAACCTGATTTGTACCAAGACGAAGACTTTTTTCTTGAAAATTTAGAAGCTTTTGATTCAGCATTAGATAATTTGCACATTAGTTTTTAACATTAAAATCAATTTACTTGTGTTTTATATGATTTATTTCTGGCATTTTTAGATTTTAATTTTGTAAATGAAAAACTTTAATATTGAATCAATCTTTTCCATAATAATTGTGTTGAATACTTTTTTATATATTTGTATATATTATATTTTATGTTTCTTAATAATAAATAATACTTATTTTGTAAAAATTTTTGTGATTTTATTTATATACGAGTATATTCATTCTAACAACCTTTTCAATAGAATTTATCAATAAAATAATTCTCTAGAAAAAATTTTCAAATATATTTTAATAATTTTCATAATGGGAGATAATTATTGTGTTTATAACAAAATCAAACAACTAATAACAAAACCAAATTTTTACAGATGAGACACTAACCCGATCGGAGATCGGCTTTCCTGGTACTATATATTATACAATTACTGTTTACTGTGCACTATAGCTGACTCTATAGACTGAGTAATTTTGTTTTCATTGTTTTTTCATTATTATTGCTATTTTTTTATTTTACTTTTAATTTCACATCTATGTTTATTTTGAAAGAAGCTTTAAGTTTACCTGTTATTTATCAAGGTAAATATATTTATTCAGTTTTTTTGTTATTTAAAGACTATGAAGTGTATGTTTTGTCATAGTTAAGATAATGCACAGGCTCGTCACATTATTTATTTTGTTATTAAGGTAGACTAAGTTCTGTATTTTTATGTATTGCTAAACCATCGCAACTGGTTAAAGATGGTTTAGTATTTTCAAATAAGTTTATTGTAATTTTGTTGTATTATTTTATCGGAAATAAATCATTATTTCATTATTTTGCTAGTGTCTTCTGATATCAGGAAATGTATAACATTGTATTCTACTTTTAAATTGTTGTGTTTTTGTATGTTAGAGCTCTTTTGACTTTAGTTCTAGGGTTCCCGTTTTTCTTTCAATGCTTGTTTATCTAATATATATTAACCTTGCATTACTTAAAATTCAATAATCAAACAACTACTCTTGAATCTCTTCAGCCATAGTTGGTATCCTCAAGAAGACATCCATGTAAATTATTGATAGAATTCTAATATTTTTAAATATCCATTAAAACGTAAGCAAACTTCGACATGATACATTTGTAAAACAAATGTTAAGATCCGAAACATCATAAGAATAAACCAATATCCAGTAACTTTCATAAAAAATACCAGTATTGGTAACTGATTATAAATCATACAATTAAGTTATAAAATAAATAACTCAACTCAGCTGTACTGTAAAATCAGAAATGAAGCTGGAGAGGCAAATAGATAATTCCAAGCTGAATCCAGTTTGTCTTAAAAAAAATCCGAAAAACAGCACTTTTTAAAAAGACACTTTTTACACCAGCAATAGACTCATCACCTACTATGGCAAATGATAGTGGTCGCTCTCTCTGAAGAGAAAGTCAAAAACCCATCTTTTACTGTGGAAATATTTCTAACAATACGGACTTTTTAAATTTCTTGGAATTTATTTAGTAATATAAATAAAGGACCTTATTTCTAACACGCCAATTTAATTATTTTTCAAGATGCTTTGGTAAATAACTATATCATAAATATATGGAGACTCTCAAAACTTGAATATATCATATCAATTTATGAGATGGACAAGGGTGTAATCAGAGATGAACCACGGCACATGACATATGAACCCCTTGATGTACAGATGGATTGAAGATGTTGTTGACCGATACATTACAATAAGTTAGGTGGCAACTATGTCACTGTATTGTTTGTTTGTGTAAGAAAGAATCGTAAGGGATAGCCAAAAAGACTACATATTTGAATTCATATAGCAATGATGGCAATGTTTAGCCTGATTTCATTGACTAAAGAAATCAAAATTTGTCGGCTCATATAGGTCCTGTGAAATCAGTTTTCCTGTCAAGTGAAATTAATGAAATCTTGTTTGGTTTTTACAGGTAATACCATAAGTCTCCTTCCTCTTTCTTCATCCCTGTCTCCAAAACACGTTGAAAAGACCTAACAAATTACCGTTACATAGCAGCACAGGCATGCCTCTCCAGCAAATGCATTGCCTTGGCTGTCTGTTTGTTTCTGTAGTTAACGCTGATACTCTGAAGCTGACATGGGACTTTTTCAGTGCTTTTTAAGAAACTGATAGAGATCAATAAAATAATTTATTACAGAGCATCTATTGGTACACAGCTGTGCCAAAAGAGCTGAGTATATTCCAACTGGCTGTCTGAATTAACATGTAATGTTTCTATTTGCTACAGCTTGAGTCATAGTATCGTCTTACTAAAGTTTAACCAGTATAGATACAGACTGTTTAAGGCAATACATTTGCAGTAAACTCGCTCCTCTGCTGCAATCTAACAGTGATAGGTGTCAAATAACCACTCGGACAATTTTTTGACATACTATTAGCTAGGATATTAGTCACTTCAGCATGTGTTGGAGAGAGACAGAAAGAGGTGTGAAGAGAGATAGGAAGACCATGGTACTACATATGAGAACCGAACATGAACCAAACAGAAAGATCAGCTTCGCAGGACCCATATGAGCAAAAAGACTTCTTGTTTCTACATTCTTGTGTACGGCTGAGTGGGTCAGTACCACTCTACGTGTATGAGTGGGCGGGTGGGTCAATATATCTATGCTTGTCATAGCATAAT